>CP025652.1:2552088-2568342 GCA_003576665.1 Ipomoea trifida
AAAAAAAAAGAAGAAGACCAAACAACTCCTATTGCATCAATCACCAATCAGAAATCGAAAATTCACAAGAGACCTGTAAGTCTGTAACCCGAGTTGGGAGGAGCCAAAGTATAAAGTCATATAATCGAAACACTCATTTATAAAATGTGTTTTACATAATAATATCAATCTATATCTATGAATAACAACCATCAGGAGTTGGATCAACTGTTGGAGCTGTTGTTAGAAGTTAGAACAGTGAATAAACCATGAATTGATGAGAAGCAACAGCTACTTTCCACATTCTCCACCCTTTCTCAATCAAAATCTGGCAACTTTATCAACAGCCACAACCATTGGGTAGAGTTTTACCATATGATAAGCATAGGAACAAGGATCATTTGCTGTTATGGTATCATTACAGACAACAAACATCTTCCAGAGGCCAAGTAAATATGAGCACATGTTCTACTGCAGATAAGTTGGGCAGTCACATACATTCCCTCCAGTGTCATTCAGACAATCTCTCTTCTCTCCTTTCCTGCAAAGGAAACCACACATTAAAACACACGTACAGCGCCTAATGGAGACTAAAAACATCTGCAGGCTTAACAAGAACACTCACAATCAGTACAGACAATAATCAATCTTATATAACAGGACAGAGCATAAAACACTTTCACTGCTATTTATCCAAGGACCTAAGTGAAACTGATACAACCTGGAACATGCATAGAATGGATGTAGATAATAGGCAGAATTAGTTTCTCATTTATTATATTTGGGTAGTTTTCTACTTGCTCCGTAACTTTTTATTCAACATCAGCAAGCAAGGTAGTCAGGAGTGGATAACAGAAAACACATACCGTTGCCAATAAGTACATGGTTATAGAACATTCAAGTGAGCATACTTACAGAATTTAACTTCTCCAAATCCTCCACAGCTTCATGCACCGCATAAATGACCATTTTCTTCACCTATTTGAAAAGAAACTTTTTAGACCAAAATCTTCTATTTTACTTGCTATTTTTTTTTCAAGTACAATTCATAGTAATCTGTACAGGATATAAACAGATTATGTTTAATTATAAGTCTACTAATGCAGAACTTTATCCAATATATATATATATATATATATATATATATATATATATATATATATATATATATATATATATATACTATAAAACATAATCTATCCAAAAGGTAAAAATGTGTCAGCAATAAAGGTAAAATTACATCATATCTAGCACTGGTAAAGGGGTAAATGGTTTTGTCAAGTTCCATATACTTCCACCAGGGGTAGCATCAACAGTGAGATCAGATCCCTTGGGCCACTAACAAGAAGTCTTTTCTCTTAAATCCATTTAGGCATGTGCTGAACTGCCATGAAGAGGACTATTTCCCTTGGTACCAGATTTGGACACTCTCATAAAATTTCCTTGTTTCTTATTTCTATTTTATTTTATTTTTGATTGGGAGGCTTGTCATGAAACCATTGTTGAAAACTAGATTGTCAAGAGAAACTGGAAAATCATTGCAAGCTTAATGTTGCTGATCGGGAATGAAAGAAATCATCCGAATTTCAATGGGTTGATGATGCCTCCTAACAGATTAAGAGATCTTTGTGTTAACATACATTTTTGGCTCCATAGTAATCTATTATAAGTAGCAATTTATTTATTTCAAATTGGTATTAAATTTTCTGTAATAGGTATTATGATTTCTAACAAGCAACTATCCTAGATTCGACACATCTTACGGATTAAGATCCATGAGACGGTCTCACACAAGTGTGACTCAATAAAATAAAACAGAGAGAGATCAACCGGCAAAAGGATGAGATAACAGAAGTAAACCAATAAAAATTAAAGCAGTAACAAAAATATACTGGGAGAGAGAGAGAGAGAGAGAAACAACTAGAACAACAACGAATCACTAATACCTTCTCATCCTGCATCATTAGCAGTTATAACACTTGAAATAAAAGCAATAGAGAAACAGATACTAGCAGCATATGCAAGAAATATATGTGTCAATAGAGATCATACCTCCAGTTTATCTTCCTTGGCCCTGTGATTTTGGGGAAGAGTTCGGAATTCTTCAGTCAACCGCACACACTCAGGAACATTTTCAGGAGAAACAAAGTCAAGAGCAACTTTTATACATGACTGCCACAAGTAGCAGATGAAGATCATCATTAATCAGAAAGGGAAAGATATGAAAATCTATTATATAAAGAATCATAGTAAAAGGAATTAAGACATCATAGTAAAAACACGGACCAGTTTGGTACCACCAAGTCACCAACACATTAAAAAGGAATGAAAAGCTGCCAACAAACTGTCCTGTAGTCTAACTTCGCATTTTGGAGCATTCAAGAGCAGTAACTAAATCACAGAAATAAGCTAATATACCTTCAAATTTCTCACTTGATGTGGACAGCCTGCTGGAATAAAGACAGCATCCCCCAACTTTTGAACAAAGGTCCATGGCTCAATCCCTGAACAATATAATAGATCAGAATATAATGTATTTTAGGAAATAAATCATGATGCATTTGGGTAGCACTATTATATAAGAGAAACCTCACCATATTCTTCCTTGAGCCTCCTTTTATGCTCCACAGTCAAGTAAAATGTTTGGTCATGAATAGGATGAACAACCTAAGGCAAATAAAACCAAGGTGGTTGAAATAAACAAATTAAAGAAACAAACTGGTAAAGTAAAAGCTAAGGAAGTGAAAGCTGAGAATATTAGTCTCCTAACGCATAGTGAGCAAATTGAAATTAGATACGGAGTATAAATCATGCAAAACATAATACCTTTGGTACTGGGGAGCAATAAGTATGCCTAAACTCCTTAAAGTGCTTCTTGAGATATTCTTCCAACTTAGGGATATCTTCCCTCCTAAAGATGTCCCAGAGAGCACCACCAGTGTCTTCAAACACATCAGAGAATAACTGAGACCGATTAAAGTTGTGACTTTCATTTTCATTCTCCTGACTACTTGCCCCTGTTTCAGAAGATCTACTCACATTCTCTGTACCCAATATTCCCATGCACATATCATTACTCTCTAGCATAAAAGAAGTGGAAGATTTCCCATCCCCTTGATCAACAGAATTTGGGTTCACCAAAGAATCTTGCTGAGAATATTCCTCATTCAATTCATGAAGTCCATCCTCACATTTGTCCAGCTTATGAATCATCTGCTGTTCCTTCTTGTCCTGGACAGCATGATACCCCTTCAATTCTTCAATCTTTGAAAGTTGCTTGGGTTCTAGGTTTATTCCTTGAGTATGTGTCAAGACATTCACCTGATACAAATTTAAGTACAATCAAACCTAACAGGGGCAAAGTCTATATACAAATTGCATTGCATGCACTGTTCACACATATAAAACAGGTCTGCAGCAAGATCAAGCTGTATAACCTAAGGTCAATGCTAATGCAACCAAAGTCCCTAGCTATACTAGTTTTACAAAGCATTTTATTTTATAGAACAAAGAAAGGAAAAACTATTTATGAAATTATCTGGTTTATATACTGGCATTAGCCATAACTGAGATGATCCATTCAAAAATGACAAAAGAAAGGAACATAGTATACCGCATCAGACATATCGCAGTGCAGCTTAGTTACAGAGTCTCCACGCCCCAGCTCCAGTGGAACACCATAAGCTATATATGTCTTGGGACCCATATCTGGTTTTAAGGACTTCTCTGGCAACTTAGTAGCAAGATTTAGGTAGCCATTTTGAGGATCTGTATATGCCTTGAAAGGCAGGCTGTTTTTAAACTCAGCACCATGACGAGGTAATCGCTCCTCAAATAAATCTGATGGAGGCCAGTCTTTCAACTTGAGAATAAGAGGCCATCCATAAATATCAGTTGTACCATTCTTATACCATTCAAAAAACTTGTGGATATTGACTTCAACCTGCATGTCATCATACAGCATTCAGCTTGGAAAATAGAACATGAATACACACAAGGAAACTGACTTGAGAGGTTCAGGCATTCAACAAGACAATAAATATTGAACTCCAAAACAAAAAAAGAGCACTGAGCTGTTTACTAAACTACCAAAAGATGAGAACAATCCACTCCTTCAGCAAAAATCATCAGTGAATTCTCATTCAGAAAAAAGCAGTTGTTTGCAGATAATTGCATCTAAAGTAAGAAAATCATGTGCAGAGACAGACCATTTATCAAGAAGATAATTAGAAAAATATAACCAGACAAGAGCAATAATAAATACAATACCACTCCAAAAGATCAACCAGTTCTGAAATAAATATATGAAGAAACATGTTCTAAAAGTTTAGCTGCATCATATATAATTTATGTTATGCATGGACAAAGAATACAGCACTGACCTCACACCAGTCCAAGCAGTTAAGAGCATTCACATCTAAATGACGTGAATGGTTTAGATTTTTTATCTGACGAAAAGCACGCCACATAACCATGGGTTCCCAGCTCAATCCTGAAGTAGTTTCCAGCACATTACTGACAATAACAGGCTCACCCTCAAGCCAATGCCATCGAAAATGTTTCAGATCCTTGTGTTGAATGTCTTTAGCGGCTGGGCAGTACAGATAATTGTCATTAGAATCCCCCCTAGTAGCTGCTTTCCGTAACTTATTTTCATCTACTGATTTTGAACAAGAGCACAACCGCTGAGAACTTTCAGGCATATCATTTAATTTGCATGACTTTGCTATTTCTTCCGCTTTGGCTAACAGCTCAGTGACATAACACTCCCCCAAAGAATGCTTTAATTCTAAAGTTCCCTTATTACAACCACGCATATTCTCTGGTGGGCAAAAAATTCTACCATTTTCTTCAGATCTCCATTCATGACAGCAGCCAACAAGGGATTCAAGGCTTTTTGTTGGAGAGGTGGATTTCACTTCAGATGCTGACTTAGAATCTTCAAGGGAGTTTGTTTCAACAAATTCCTTGGTGTTTGTTTCCATAGTAGTACTTTCACTCGCTTTACCATGCAAGTAATCCAGCCCACGGTCAATATATTCCATGACAATTTCTTCTACATTGCCCCGCAGATGGCCATCCCTGAGCTCTTGGCAACAAGTAAGGCAAAGGTCATAGGAACAGTTTGAACAGCTTCTGTGAAAATCAAAAATTGATGTTCTGCAATTGTCACTGCAGAAACCATGTAAAATAAACAAAATATTAGCATGCAATAGCACAAAATTTCACATGCCAAATAAACACAGCATTTGCAAAACCTACCAATACATCCTCTCATTCAGCTGGCACTTTGCTTTCTGTAGCTTTAACTCGGAAAGTCTTACCCCTTAGGAACCCAAAAACAAAACAAAAAAAAATGACGATAAAACATATTTCTTTTGGTGTGCAGCAGAAGTAAGAAGAGAGAAGTTTCAACATATGATCAAATGCCATATAGTAGAATGTTCTGTATTGACCAGACCCTACATGAAGTGCTTTTTTTTTTTTTAATCTCAACTATGGTTATTTCCTGGTATCAATAAATGCTTTTATATTGTACTAGAACCATATATCTCAAACTGTGGTGCAGCCAAGCACACAATTCCATCATCCAGAACTCTCTAATGTAGAGAAAAGAAAGCAAAATCTTGGAATAAGAAGAATCTGAACCATAATGCCACACCACATTGGAATTAAAAAAAATTACCTTGAATCTTGGCTTCAATCTCCTTCTCCATCATTTGCTCTGCACTGAATCGCCTCAACAGAGGTAGAAGCACTTGCAAGATATATTTAGAGTACTGTATCTTCTCCTCATTGCTGACTTCAAATTTTAGTTTCTTCAGTTTCTATAAAGGGGAGGGGCAAACTCAGGTCAGTCTATAGAACTGATATTCAGGAGAAACACCGTTTAGGCAAGAATCTAGAAAAGCAAAAGAAACCAACCCTTATAGGACCATTTAATCGGAGACACGCTTTGCAATTGCAGTTCTCGAGACAAACAGGACACTTTTCTGCAAAGGCCTCCTCTGGCATACCAGGATACCTTTTTCACGGAACAAAAGTTGTCACAATGACTATGTCAATAAAGATTAAGGAGCATATCAGATGAAAATAAAACTATTGGATTAAGTATTACTGTCAAGAGAACTCAATAACCAGAGAATGGATGAAGATAAGCTCCGATAAAAAAATATTACTATTTTACACTTATACAGTAATATGTAAGGGTATGATTAAGACACAAATAGTAGGCAGCAAGTAAGTGCTCCAATATTAGCTTCCGTGTGCATTTGTGTTAAGATAATGCACCATTTCAATTTTGAAGCATTTTTTCAAGAGAATAAAATATTACTCATAGCCAAAAGTGCCTATCACATATGGAGTAACTAACTCAACAAAATTCCTTTGTTGCTTTTAATAATACCACAAAACTACCAAAACAGGTAAATCCATGCCACATCTCCATTGCTACAAGAAACAGGCATGTGAACCACACAAGAGAAATACTAGCATTAACATCAATACCATGTTCTCATGCAAGCCCCACAATATCTCTTCGTCTTACAGCTAGTGCAGCGCACAACGGGTCCTTTATCATTCCTTTGGCATTGGTGGCACATGTTTGATTCAACTTTATTACCCTGCAAGTTTTAAATTTAAAATGTACCAGGAAAATAACAAATATCAATGATTAATCAATAAAACCAACTTTCAAGAAGTTGAGATCTTACATTCTCATCCTTCCTGTTTCTGATCCTTGGCACAGAATAGTCACCCTCATCCTTAACTTTCCTAGGTCTAAGTGTCCGTGAACTCTCTGTCATTTCCTTTACTTTCTCTTCTTCGCCATCTTCTTCTCCTCTTCTTTCTTCATCTTTACCCCTTTTCCCTCGCTTCCTCCTTTTATCTTCAGCATGGCCCTCATTGTCCAATATCTTCTTCTTCCTACCCCTGTTCCTACTGGCCTCTTTGTCCGCTTCATCCCACTCCATCATTTGTTCCTTGAGTTCCCCAATCTTCTCAATCGCCTTCTGACTTGACTGCCTCCTTGGAAATGCCCTTGCATTAGATTTGCAACCTTCATTCTCCTCCTCTTCTTCACCACCTGAGGCCTTTCCCTTTTCAATGTTCATTAGCTCTGCAGAACCCTCATCCTCTTGTTGATTTCCACCCACTTCTTCCTCACTCTCCGTATTCATTAGCTCATCTTGCCGATCATGACCTTGACTGTCATTTTCCTGTGTTTTAGCATTGCAGAGCTTATTCTTCTTCACTGAATCCCCACTTTCCATTTCTTTCTCAACCTTTATTCCTGCTCCCGCTTCACCATTTTCATCTGGTATAAATTCACCGGACTTATTCTTCTTATTCACTGAACCCCCGTTTTCCCCTTCAATCTCAGCCCCCATTCCAATTCCCTCTTCACCGCCATCCACTGGAATTTTTTTTATTTTCTGGTGACTCGTACCGGACATTTTCTCCTCTGCTACAGCTACAGCTCCAATTTCTTCACTATTCTCTTTCCCGGACTCCGAATTTTCCTCGAAACCCGCGTCCTTCTCGGCCGGATCACTACGCTTCTTCGGCGGTCCTCCTTTTTTAGGGGATTGCTGCTGAAGCTCCAAGGAGTCGTCTTCCCCAAATTCCCGGATATCTTTTTCAATCTCCATATTATCCGTCACTGGGACTCCCTTTTCCGACATGACACCGGCCTTATTATTCCGATCACCCGATTATTCCTCGCGTTTCACCACTCCCCCAGAGAATCTTCCCCCTTTTTCCGTTTTCAGCTCGACAGCACCGTTAAATATCTACCGCCTTACGGCGCCATTTCCACTTCAGCTGGGCACGACGTCGTTTCAAGCTAGTTTCTCACTGCTGTTAATTACCCGTCCTACCCTTTCGGTTCCTCCCTAACGATATCTTCACGTCTGATTCTTGACAATTTGTGGTAATTTCACAAGGTCGGGAACAGAGAGAAATTTTTAAAATTTTAAAATATATATATATAATAATGCTGGTATTAATCCAATGGTCTTTGCGCCGCTGGGTTTAAGGTTAGGATGGTTCTTTCCAAAAAAAAAAGAAGGTTAGGATGGAAAGTTGCACGAAGTTCGGGATAAGGCGCCTGTTACAACGACTTGAAAGGAGCAGGAAGGCAGACTAGACCTGTACAAACTCATATGGAGTACAGTAACATTTTAGCACACTACTAAATTACAGGCTTGGATTTTACCAACAGGCTTTTCACTTAGAAAAATGCAACATTAACTTACCCGAGAACAAGGACTTCTTTGTACAAATATCACCACTCGAAATCGACGACACCACCACAAGCCACAGCACCACTATACTAGTACAACTTACCAGATTATCACCGGACTACAGAACGGGTGGAACTCAGAGTCTCAGAGAAGTAAAGAACATATTAGAGTAAAGAGAACTTACAGAAATAGATAACTCAGAATCTCATACTCTCAGAGAAATCAGAATTGCGAAAGGAGAAGGGAGAGATCAAAGAAGTGAGAGCTCAGACAGAGAGAACTCGGAGAAGGAAGTCAAGGAACCCTAGTTTCTACAATCGTGACGGCGCAAATGAGGAAACAATTGGATTTCAGCATTTTCAACATATATATATACTAGCACCAAACGGCGTTGCACGACCCTAAATCATACGTAACCCTATTCTTTCTCGGATATTCGAGTGGGTCGGATTTGACTTTATCCCCCCACCCGAATCCTATTAACTGACGCCGTTTCATAAGGTTGTTTGGTTTAAAGATGTCGGGTTCAGCTCTGCTCTTTTTTTTTTTTTTTTTTTTTTTTTTTTTTTTTTTTTTTTTTTTTTTTTTTTTTTTGTATTCTTCAGTTTTTGCACAACACTAACATTAACTGTGAGAGCATCTCTAATAGTAATGTTTTTTTTAGTGATTTTTGAGGTGTCAGTTATGAGAGATAAGGGAAAGAGAATAAGGAAATAAAGAAAAAACAAAACAAAAACCAACGCCAAAAAAAAAAAAACGTCAGCGGGCGTGTGTGGTGAATACGCCAGAGAAAAAAAAAAGGGACCATTTTTGTAACAAAAACAATGACCATGGACCAAAATTGCAAAGTTTGAAAGTCGTGGATCAATTCTGCAAGTGACACGATAGTCGTGGGACTAAAAATGCAAAAAACTATAATTTTTAGTTATAAGTTTAAAGATTTCAAAATTTTGATTAATCAGTTAATCAAAAAAGGTTTCAATTCAGTTAATTCGGAAATAAAAATTTTGACTCGATTAATGATTAAAAATTTACAAATTAAATTCCATTTGGTTAACTCAAATAATATAAAAGACATGGATATACCTAAATTATTAACTTTCACCGTTAGTCGTTAGAGGTTCTTGCCGGCATGATTGAGGGTTGCAACTTGCAAGTGATTGTTCATCCCCGATATTTGTTTTAGCAACCCAATTATATTTTTTTTGTATTTTCCTTAGCCCCTTTATATGGGAATCATTGCCCTCAAAAACCAAGGCTGCCCTAATGAACTGAAGTGTTTGCAGACCATTTTTGAATTCAAGAATATGGAATCCAAGGTTAAGTTTCACATTCTTTCTGACAGCCCAATATTTAAGCTTCCCATTGCACGTGAGGTTGCATTTTGTGATGCTGTAACACATCCTATTCATGTGCACGTGTGCAAACCCTTTCTTTTTTGTCTGGAAAAAAGGAGCCCAGCCTTGGACTCTCTGGCCAAGACAAGCATATTATAGTATTTTAGTTTCTGGGAACTTCTGGTTCTTGCTTACTATAATGTTACTTCATCAGTTTCTGCCAATGGTAACCTAGTCCTGTTTGTTTCCCACATTTTCTTTCCTCTTTGTTATATAAATAAACTATTGTAACATGGATGGGACAGTACAGTTTTTAGCAGAATAACCAGCCTCGGATGCTCCTAATCATATTCTCTAATTCTGTTGGTTTTTAGCTGGCCTTAACAGCGATGCTTTCCTCAGTTTTATATGTGTTGTGGCTAACAATGAGATTAACATGGTATGATGAGCAGAAAGGTAAACCAGGAGTGCATGTAAAGCCATAACAGTTTGCATTGTTTTGTTGTGATTGATGTAAGATATATAGTTTCTTTAATTTGCTTCTTGGGAGGTTATGGTGGAGCATATGCATCAGTCTTGTGCCAGTTTGGTGAACGCTTCGGCGAGTCTGAATGTGATTGCTGAGATTTCAGCTGAGCTTCAAAGAGAGAGGCAGAAGAATGCAGAGCTCATGGAGAGAATCATGGTGCTTGAAGCCCAGCTACAAGAGAGACAGAAGGTATTGTTGCAGTCTTGAAACATGCATGAATTTGCAGTTAGTATATTAATGTCATTACTTTTCTGCAAAGTTTTTAGGGTTATGGTTCGCTTTGTTGAGCATATAATGTATAAACATAAATGTACAGTTCAGCTATCAGCTTAGCCTTTCAGCTGAGACTCTGAGAGGCTATCAACTTAGACTTTTAGTTGAGATGGAGCACATGCTTCAATTCACTGTTTCTTTTAATGGTAGATGATGATGATGATGAGGCAAACTAGCTAAAAGGGTGAAGTTTTCTCATTGAAAGTTGTTTTTTTGTTTCAGGCTAGTTGTGAAAATGGAAGATGGGAAACCAGGAAGTTTAAGAGGCAAAAGGTTATGACAGACTGTAAACAAGATGAAGATGGCAGTATCAAAATGAATTTACTGGAGAGCCATAAGAGGGAATGCAGACAAACTGAAGAAAAGAATCTTGAAGACAGGTTGGTCAAATGGATGAGCATGGATGAAACTCAGTTTTTGCACTCTGATAAACCACAATCCAGGGACTTTGTGTTAGATTCTAGTGACAGGGATGTCACTGATGATCAAGAAGATGGAGAGCATAGGGAGGAAGAAACTGGTAACACGCGAAGTGGTGAGGAAATCAATTTACAGTTTCCTTTGCTCGATAGAAACCAAGAACTGAATGAAGATGTTAAAGAAATGAGTTCACACTCTGATACAAGTCAAATGAGATTTGATGAAAATTGCAGAAAAGAAATGAGAGTGGAAGGCTATTGTGAGACTGCATCAGTTCAGAGAAGGCATCAAAAGATGGCATTCTGTCCAAAAGAAGTGAAAAGAATCCTGGAAATGGAAGAGCTATCAAAGAAAAATGCACAGTCGCATACAATAAGGAAAATTATTGTCTTCTCATCTCTTGGTATTAGGCATGGCTGTGAGGATATGTATGAATTAGATTTAAACCATTTCAGCATTTTGCAGAAGGGAGAATCCTATGTAGATCAAAAGAATCCCGGGGTAAGCTGTTAATTATTTCTCACTCGGCTTTGCACACAGATCAGTTTTGTTTCGACTCTTCACAAAACTAATGCCCCTTTGTGTCAGGAGCATGTTCTGTATGAAAATCCAGGTGTTAGAAGGAAGATATTCTACCCGAATCGACAAAATCCAACGTTATGTCCTGTTCAGATACTCGAAGAAGAGAAGGTTATGCGCCCATCTGATGCTAGCTGTCCCTCATGCCTCTTTCTGTGCATCAAATATGGAGGGAGGACTAGAAATCTCCCCCAAAATGAGTAAGTACTGTTCCATTTCTTTCCTGAATCAAATTTTCTTGGCTCATCTTTATGGTCTATTCCATTTTCCCAGATATGTGAGGCAGAGAATGGGAAGAAACAAGTTGAAGTCTTTCGGGCCAGTAATATGTAGAATGGCAATGCTAGTCCACGTTCGTTGTGGGAGCTTCTTCTTTAAGGCGCTAGGCATCACGCTCCTGTTTATGGCCGGTTTCCCTAATGATCTGGTTCAGAGGGAAACCAATTACAAAAACTTAGACCTCCTTCAGAAGTATTACAGGTATTCAGAATTACAGTACTTGTGTTTCTTGATCCCATGATGTTTTTAGTTTTTTTACTGTTTTAACAAATCCTGAGAATATTGCAGAACAGACAAAGATGCAGAAGGAGAGGAGTTATTTCTGTCATATCCTTTGGCTGATCAGCAAACAATCCAGATGGCTGCATCTTCAAAGCAGAAAAGCAAGAAACACACAACCACTTCAGGGAATCTTGATGAGAAAACTTCAGCTGTTAAGTCTCCTCCTCCACATTCTGATCAATTTGAACTGACAGGATATGCTTCAAATCTAACAAATGCCACCTTTTCACCTAAGCTAACATCATCTCAGGTCCCAACCGACGTGCAGCCATTGTCGAACCCAGTGATCACTAGTCCTAACATCAATACTTTAACTCAGTCTTCATACCCTTTTCTCCCTGCCTATCCAACAAACTCTTTTGTGCCTATGGTATATTGGCATCCTGCGAATCCGTTCCAACTCTATCCTTATCCCTCAGGATATAGGTATCCTCCTCCCGGGAATTACCTCTCCATCCACCCCCACCAGTACTTCAGCCATCCTCCATCTAATCCTCCAATTCCAAAACTGCCAGGCAATTGGAGAAACCACACAGCACCAGAGATTGCCGAGAAGGACTCAAACAGCAGTTCAAGTAGTAAAGAGTCAAGAAAGAAAATGAGCTAGGGCCTAGGAGCCTCTGGATTCTTATGTGAATCATGGGAACACTACAATTCACTAGTAAAGAAGTGTTTTGCTACCTTCAGAATAAGCTTTTCTATCAGATGCAATACTTTCTGCAAACTGATAAGTTCATTTTACTGGTGTGGGACTTCCAATTATTGCATGCACATTGTATATCAGGCACTGAGAAGTTATCATGACAGACACTATCTAAATTATTTCAGGAAAGTGGCAATAATGATTTGATGTCCCCACAAAATATATCAATTTCAAGATATTAGTATTCCTGAAGGCAACCCAGCCAAGTCGGTCAGATTATTGACCCACCAATCGCCTCTCTTTCTAAACCACATTGCATTAGATTATTTGTTTTCTAGCCATGGTAGGATATGCAGTGACATTTGGCATGGATAGGACCATGTTTTCCCTAGCATTTCTTTAACTTTGGTGAGGGTCCTACTGTTCTTGGTCATATACTTTTCATACTCCCTTATCTATGGGTGCTCACATGATCCCACACTAGAAAAAGAGAACAGTACAGTTTAAGCAAGCATAATGACCATCACCATTAATTTATGCTCCAAACACCAACACCTACTTCCACCATGCACCCCAAAGCAACATACATAAACTGCAAACCCTGAAATAAGAAATTTACAGTAGAGCCATTGAAATTAAACAACATCACCACCACTTTCTTGCCACACTATTTGAACCTAGTTCTTTTCTACTAGATAAACAAGCTCCAGTAAGGGCAACCAACCCTCTTATTACTAGGCCATTAGGAAACCAAACTAGTGGAGCTTGTTAGCCAGATTGCATTGCTTTCTGATCTCACCCTTGGTGCCAGTGAGAGGGTTGTTCTCAGAGAGAATAGTGATGGCTCTGGAAAACTCCTTGAAGAAATAGTCCTGATTCTTTGCCATTTTCTTGACATGAGGCTTGGTCCTCTTGTCTGTGGCTAGTTGGTGGTCTACAAGCATCAACCCTTTGTTGTCCAAAATGTTCCTGTAGTAGTTGTTGTCCAGTTTCATGGGCGTGCCCCGGTCGTTCCTCACATACTGCACAGCCTTTGGGTCAGGAATTGGATCTGGGCATTTCTTGAGCATGTGTGGAACATGATCAGGGTTGAGCTGAGGGTCCACTTCTGGGTATAACCTGTGAACCAGCTTCACACAGTGGGTTCTTCCTACACTGTGAGCTCCTGTTACAAAAAACAGTCCCAAAATTCTTTAAAAGCCTTTCCTTAAACCATCAGATCAGCAAGTAAATGTTAAATTTCACTCTATCTATACCTAGCAAAGCAACAACTCCAGGAGTGTTGATTCCAATGTTGGAAAACCTCTCAAGAACAAGACTCATGCTGTCATTGTGGTCTGGGAGGTATTGTTCAAGAATATTTGCTCTGCTCTTCCTGCCATCCCTTCTCCCAGATTTGAGTGGGATGTATGGGCCTCCAAGCTATCAAGAAGCACATAACATACAAAACATAAGTAAAGAGCAGACTTTTTTAGTTTATCACCATCAGTTGAATGGACAAAATTTTAGTCAAATAACCATGACTACTGATAAGTTGGTTCAGAAAGTCAGATCTAATAATCTCAAGATAAGATTAAAAAAAAAATGTAACTTTTTTAGCACTCATCACTCAAAGAACAAGAAAGTTATACTTACTGCAACTATGCCATCTCTAGCAGACAACACAAGAATATCAGCACAGGAAACAACTCCAGGGCACTCCCTCTCCACAGCTTCCTTAATGGTCTCAATGTACCTGAAATTCCTCATCCCAAAGCTCCTGTCTGCCTCCTTCTCAGACAGAACCCTCCTGGTTGAGTCCAGCAGCAGGGAAGCATCACAAGACTGCACTCACAAGTCACAAATCAAGCAAAAAACACATCTTTTTTTTCTCTCTGGTTTCTTTAATTTCTCTCAGAGTCTCTAGCTAGGAATTACCTCAACAAAGCAGTCATGGAAGATGTTCCTGAGCCAAGAAAACGCCGTGTTCTTGTGGCGCTTGTACAGGAGTTTGACTTGCTCTTTGATGATGTCTTCAGCTTGAGGGCAGCTGTCTTTGTAGTAGTTCATAGCAAGCCCAGCTGAAGTGTCATGGCTGTCTTCTGCTATGGCAGAGAGAGCTGAGAAGGAGAGGATGGCTAAGAAGAAGAGAGCTCTTGAACCCATTTTCATGAATGATAGTGTGGATTATACTGAGTGCTACTTAACTTAAGTAAGGGCAGGAGAAGAGGTGAAAGTCAGTGGCACCCAATAAAGAACAGAACTTTTTCTTGTCTTCTTTAATGAGTACTGGTACCAGTTATGAAAGCTTGTGCATTCATTAAATCCAATTGCATTTATCGCTACAATATTATTTAATCTTTAACATCGGAGTGAAAATTTAGTTTAAGAATAATGATCTAATTCAAGTAAAAGGAAGCCACTTTGGCTATTTGATTCTTTTCTACTCCAAAAAGTTTGATTTCTCAACATTAAAAGTTCGGCTGTCCAGTTTTGAACATCGATAATTAATGAGTTAAGTTGGTGTGAACACTAGTTTGATTCTTTGATTTATTCAAAAATCTGCATAAATTAAAGATAAGTATCACTTGATTAAAAGGTCTTAAATCTCGGTTGAATTCTTGCAAATGATATATCAAATTAAGAAGGTATAGTTAATTTTTTTTAAAGTTTGGAACTTTATTTGAGAATGGATAGGATTAATGATCCGAGCTCATTATGTGTATTACAAAATATTGAGGTCATGCCTACGTCACCAATTAGACCATAATTTTAACTCAATTTTCAAATAAATTAACCCATTCCGATTATGACTCTTTGTCCAATTATATCTAGAAAATTTAAAACAACAATATTCTAAACAATATAATTGTGACATCACTCAAATAAGTAAATGAAAATTTAACCTGTTTGAAAATGTATAATAAACTTTTTTGTAATTAACAATATAATTGTCTATAGAGATTTAGATGGAATTGTGCAAGACTCTTTTAACTTATCTAAATATTTCGATTCAGCATCAAATAATAAATATAGAATACACTATAAAAATTACCGTGAGTTACTACAGAAATAAAAAATTTCAAGGAATTGACAATGATACAATTATACATCTATTCACCAAAGGTTATGAAGTAATACATAAATAGTGTCGGTGATAACTGATAACTGGCTCACTCCTTAATTAGGCGGAAAAGTAAGCTAAAAAGAGAAATTGCCTGTTTAATTATTAATTTATTTTGCTGTCATTTTCGTTAATAATGCAATCGTCCTGTCGTTTTGGGCAAAATAATAGACTGACCTAGTGACCCTAGTTTGTTTTACACATTCATTTATTCTTATAATTATGGACCACATTATACTAACCAGTACATTAACGGTAATTTTACTTTTGCAATTACATATAACTAACCAAACGCAGAGAATGTAAAATATAAAGAATATTAGGTCTATCTAATCTATTCTAATCTCCAATCTTTATCAAATTAAGGAAAATAATTCCATTTTTAGTTTTGAATTTAACCTACTCTAGCCTATTCATAATTTATTATAAGACTTTTGCATATACTTTTACCTTTTAACTAGTATTTTCGCCCGTGCGTTGCACGGAATGAATTTGTTATAATATTTTAATCATATTTGGATCGATATACAATTATATAAATTATAACATCGAATATTATATAGCGCAATTGATGAAATTAGTTG
>CP025652.1:2571295-2779781 GCA_003576665.1 Ipomoea trifida
ACTAATATTATGATAAAATAATATTAATTAATTATAATTAAAATAATAATTACCATATTACTAAAATGCCCCTACGTTTGGGCGGGAAATTTTTTAGGAGGATAATGCTTTTATATATAGTATAGATTAGAAGATAAATGTTGCCTCTGAAATGAAGTGGTCAAATGTGATAAATATAATTTTCGTATCATAGTGTAATTTCATCATTAGATATGCATAAATGCACCATACAATATTTAATAATGCACCAGAATAAAATGTACAAATACATCACACACCAAAAAAATGCACCACACATAATGGAACATTTTTGAATGCTTTATGGTGCATTTATACGTATCAAATAGTGAGTGACCTCACAGCGGCGCGAGAAGTCTTGTCCGCAAAAAAAGGTGGCCTTATATATATTGAATAGGATCATCGATTTAAGGAATTTTTTTTTTCAATAGTTTTCCTTATTATTTTACTTTAACAGTACAGTTTATATTAGATGCTTTCTCTCTCGGTGCATTATATGTGGCCAAATAAGTCTTTGTCAAAAAAAAAAAAGAATCATTGTCAAGTATGCATAATGTATTCCCTATTTTTCTCCTTGGAGACAATGAGCAACTCTAAAATAATAAGCATTTAATTTAATTTATTGGGCATTATATGTAGCGGCATCATGCATGCACGGTCAGTAGGGGATGAATATTGAAAATACAAGTGGTGTAGCGTGCATAGGACACATATGAATTTAATGGTGAGTCTATCGAAATCTTAAACCGTACTATATTCAACTAGACACTTTAAAATTCAAAATTTTATGGCACTTTCATAAACGAATTGCTAATATCATTACAAAATTAAATAATTGATACATATCATGTTAAATTATAAAGGTGTTATTTGTTTATCAATAGTTATGTTAATTTTTTGTTAGTTCGCGGTTTGATTATGTTAAATCACTAAAGAAAGTGTTTGGTTAAAAGGTTATTCATTTAGCAAGTAGTTATCAAAACGTCAAGAATTAAAACACTGTTGTGAGTAGCGTAACTCTAATCATATTCAAATTAATCCCATTATATTACAATATTAAAAAAATTAATTGATCTCACACTATGTCATATGCAATAATCCCAAAAGCCAAAAAGTTGAATGATTTTTTTTAATACTATTGACTCTGTTACAATGTACTACGTAGTATATATTTATAACTACTTTCTCAATCTACTGAAACACAAAGAGTCAATATCGTCTTCACTCAGATTCAAATCCACCCCTTTTATATGAGAGTGTAATCGGGTGCCAATAAATCAGTTTGAATGATTTAGTTGCCGCATGGTGTAGAGGCCAGCGTGTCGTGTTGGGTGTACATACACGTGAGACGTAAGAAGGTAACGTAACTTCGTAACGGACGGAGGAAAAAGTGGCGTTGTTTCATCCTTATCTATCCGCCACCTCTTCTGATTGCACTGAATACGAGGTTTTTTTTTGTTTTCCTCAAGTCAAAGTCATGCCGCAATGCCTAACTGGAGATACACTATTAAAAACATATACTCCGTATTAAATCTACGTATAATTTCGTATATAAATTCCATGAATATTTGTAGGAATAGAATTGCAATTAAATCGTACCAACCACACTTTTATAAGCTCATAGAATCATAGGAGATAATTCCATAAGATACCTCAAAGCAATTTATTACCACCCGTTATACATTAGAATGATTAGATAATAGATATCAAGTTACATAACAAAAAAAAATATATAATTATTATTAATACTTTACAAATATTTTTACTTTCATTAAGATTTTTTTTTTCACTACATCATTTTACAAAAATATATGATTATTGTTTTTTTTTTCCAGTTAAACGGTTTATAAATAACAATTGTACTACTCCAATCTCGAGACCCCACTACATGTTTTGAAGACAATAAGATATAAAAAAATAGTTAAGTTATCAACTTAGTTTAATCAACATGTTAGAGTTGTGTAATGAGAAGTCTTATTATCCTTATTGATATCAGTTTTTTATGGGATTTTTTTTAATCATCTTTAAAGTGTTCATTGTTCAATCATATAACTGAATGCTACACTCTTGTGCAAGAACTCCAATATCAACAAATTTGGGCTCATTGAGTATTATTTGGGATTTTAGGCCCAGTTATAATGGGCTCCTTGTGTATCTTATGCTCACATGGTGGAGGGCCTGTTTGTCAGAGAAAAAAGTATGCAGACACCTGCAGAACCAATAGTTAGACAGTGGAGGAGTGGATCTTAGTCCAAAACAGCAGTATTTCAACTATCATGATTAACTGGGTGTTGTTTCATACATGTTTTGAACATAAATTTTGAATTTTTTAACATTCAATATTTGTGAATATATAGTGTCTAATTTATGAACACTAAAATTTAAAATTTTTACATATATAAGATATGTTATGAACATGTAACAAAATGAATTTTGTAGTGTCTTGTTTATGAACATGAAGTTTTGAGTTTATGAATATATAGTATCTAGTTTTTGAAGTTAAATTTTGATTTAAATTAAACGAGGGCTGAAAAATTATAAATTAGGTTCTTACTTTGATTTAGTCCTTGAGGATATCCATAAACTAGCCAAGGATTTCAATAGTGTTAGCTTTACTTTTGTTAAACGATATGTGAATATGGCGACCCATTTAGTAGTTAGGGAATCTGTATTCATAGCTGATTGTAGGACTTGGTTTTCCTTGCCCATCTTTTCCTTCTAATGTAATTATGTCTGATATTGTGACTTAAACTAATGAAGTATTTTGGTTTTAAAATAAAATAAATTTCCAAACAATAGTATCTAGTTTCTTAAATGTTGAGTTTCTTAACCTGGGCAAGAACTCCAATATCTACAAACTTGGGTTAAGATTATTGATGGGGATTATCCTCCAGGTATCGTGACCATATGATGATCAGTTCCTAAGCCGTAGAGCAAATTATATATTAACCGGTCGACCACTAGTTTCCTAACCACCCGCCCTGGGGGGCGTATAGAGCATGATTCGTAATAATAGCCCTTCGGGTGTGATCGGTTCGGACTTCTTGCCCTAGAGCACCTCCTCCACTGTGGTGCATAAAGTGTCAAACGCTTGGCTAACGGACAATGGGCTTACGATTGGCCCAGTGCATGGTCTCCACGCGACGTTCATGCCGTAAGACCAGTATTTGTCCCTTGACACCCTATAAATACCATATTTAATGCTAAAAATGAGGACTTTTTGTTGTTTTCTCTCTTAAATAGCTAAATAGCTTGTAGATCTCTGACTCACTGTCACGTTAATTGAGCTAGACGCTTAGGATATAATGCACTTATATCCGGTTCATAATCAATAAAGTATTAAGATATAATACTCTTGCATGATGCATCCGGTTCATGATCAATAAAGTATATTTAGCCGCATCTTGACTGCTCGAACTCGTATATACCTTAGCAATTATAATGCTTGTTTTATTGATATTTTCAGGTTGTAATTTGTAATCATATTTCTTATTATATTTTGTACAAAATTAAATGCAATCTACAACGGTCAAGAATCTTATCCTCAAACCTCATCCAAACACCTCCCTCCACCTCTCATTCCCTCCTCTATTCCATGCCATACAACAAATCTCACCGCATCAAAAAAACATCTCTTATGCTAAAACTCACTCCCCATTTCTCCCCCACTTCTCCTCCCTCAATCTCCCCAACCTCAGCCTTTACTGCAATCTACGCTTGCAGCCATGTCTTGCTCCAATCTGACAATGTTGGTGTCGTCAAAACCTTCCCTTTCCAACTCCTCTCTGCTCTCTTTCGGCTCCTCTCTCAACCCGTTGCAGCTCCCGGCGCAGAGCTCCGCGCCGTCTAGATCGCCGTCGGTGGGCCCAATCCGGTGCGACCTGCGCGAGCTCCGCGATCGGATTGCGTCGGTGAAGAACACCGGGAAGATCACGGAGGCCATGAAGCTGGTGGCGGCGGCGAAGGTGAGGAGAGCCCAGGAGGCCGTGGTGAACGGGCGCCCCTTCTCGGAGACGCTCGTGGAGGTCCTCTACAACATCAACGAGCAGCTCCAGACGGACGACGCGGAGGTGCCGCTCACGAAGGTCCGCCCCGTCAAGAAAGTGGCGCTCGTGGTCGTCACGGGCGACCGCGGCCTCTGCGGCGCGTTCAACAGTAATATCCTCAAGAAAGCCGAGGCGAGAATCGCGGAACTGAAATCCCTCGGCGTGGATTACACCGTTATTAGCGTGGGCAAAAAGGGGAATACATATTTCATCCGCCGACCCCACATTCCCGTCGATAGATTCCTCGACGGCAGCTCTCTCCCCACCGCAAAAGACGCGCAGGCAATCGCCGATGACGTCTTCTCGCTCTTCGTAAGCGAAGAAGTCGACAAAGTCGAGCTTTTATACACAAAGTTCGTATCTTTAGTCAAATCCGAGCCAGTAATTCACACCTTAGTCCCCCTATCCCCAAAAGGAGAGATCTGCGACATAAACGGCAACTGTGTCGACGCCGCAGAGGACGAATTCTTCCGCCTGACGACCAAAGAAGGGAAATTGACAGTGGAGAGAGACGTGAGAAGAACTGAAACCCCAGATTTCTCATCAATCTTGGAGTTCGAGCAGGACCCAGTTCAGATTCTGGACGCCCTGTTGCCTCTCTACTTGAACAGTCAAATTCTGAGAGCTTTGCAGGAATCCCTAGCCAGCGAGCTGGCTTCCAGGATGAGTGCGATGAGCAGTGCCACAGACAACGCTAACGAATTGAGGAAGAATCTGTCTATAGATTACAACAGACAGCGTCAGGCGAAGATTACCGGAGAAATCTTGGAGATTGTTGCTGGAGCCAATGCCTTGACTTAAGCATAGAGCATGCATGCATATATATATATAAATATCCTCCTTGTTTAATTTTCCCCCCTTCTTTATATATGCTTATATATAGGTGTGTTTATGGGAGATTCATGCTTCGTTTTGATGCTCTTGTTCAAGAACTGTGATTCAGATCAGATCAGAGTAGATAATTTCTTCTGCATTTCGTCATACAAACTTTGATTTTTGCTAGATGTATTATTATTGAATGATGATATATAAGGCCAGACCACTAATCTGATCTTTATATGTCCAAATCTTTTACCTTGTATTTGTAATAAAACATGTAATAATGAAAGTCAAGTCCCCAAGATTCACCTCCACATCAAGTATATATATGCATTCTATCTTCTCCCTCTTTAACACCATACAATACTTCAAACACAATCCCAGCAAAGTTAGCTAGGTTATTAGCCTGAATTCATAACCATATTGTTTCAAATTTGTCTCTGTAGGAGTGGCCACACAACCTAGACTGATTTTTCCGGTGAATACCTTCAGGTAGCGGCTATGAGTTTCTCTCGTCATCCCAAAAAACAAACCTTAATTTTGCATGTAATGTGGTGGAAACATTTCAAGAAGATTGAATGGCTATGAGGTTCAATACAAAATGACATTGTTTTTTTAGTATGCATTGAGTAAACACACTCTTGTATAATAGCATGTAAATTGAGAAATAAATCAGACTATAAAGATCACATGCAACGGGCTAGACTAAGAGAGTGGGGCAAGAATGGAATAGTGAGTATTCATATTTTTTTTTTTTGGTATTAAAAAAAGACTTATGCTAATTACATTATTGACATTTACACACTCGCAAATCTATACGGTAACAATCCCGCATTCTACGCAGCCCAGACTCTTCCCAAAGAAAATGGGGAATCATACGAAAAAAGAATAGAAAGGAAGAAGAAGAAGAAGAAATATATCCCTAATTGATTTCCCATTTCCAGAAATTTAAAAAAAATGTAAGTATTTAATTTCAGGTATTTTACATTCACACGTAATATATACACTGTTCTATACATACACACACTGCATGCACGTATATTCATATCCTGCATTGGAACAACTGTGTTCTTGAATTAGACATATACATACGGAGTATTTTAAGGTTGTTCATTATCGCATGTTTTTGCGTGCGTGATTAATTCATTTTGCCCTAAACATGATGGATCTTGTTGTAGCTTTGTTCTTCCTAATTTTGTGAGATTAAGCAGAAACTGGGAGGGGATGTTCTTATTAATTATATTCATTATTGTAATGTAATCATCCATGTGTTTACTTTGTTGGGTTGATTCCCTGCGTTCTTGACGTGTTAATGAATCTTGGTTCTTTTACGTTTAACGTTTATACATTCCTCCGCAGAGGAAATTAAATTAACAATCTGGGCAGAATCAAGAATCATGGTTGGGATTTAATTTCCCCAGAATGAGTGAGCAGAATCTGCAGGCAGTTAATTCATCTTCTCTGCCAATCCTCCCTGCAAAGAGGAGGAGAGGCCGTCCACGCAAAGATGGGAGTGTTGCTGAGAAAGTTATAAGCAGCAGCTCACAGTCTTCTGAAACCAGGAAGATAATCCCACCTGGGGAAGTGAAAGAGCAAGGCTCTGAGGTGGATGACATGGTGGGAAGAATGGTTTCTGGGGTAATTGATGGCTGTTTTGATGCTGGTTACTTTCTCACTGTGAGAGTTGCTAATAGCAGCGCCTTGCTTCGCGGGGTTGTGTTCCAACCGGGGCGATTTTCACCCATTACAGCAGCAACTGATGTTGTTCCACAGGCTAAAATGTTTGAGAGAAGAGATATGCCTGTCCCAGTTCTTAACAATGGTGTTATCCCCCAATCTGATACCCCTGCAGCTTCAGAACAAGTTTTGCAGCATCCTAAACCAAGTTTTAGTCCCTCCATGGTTGTTAGCCAACCTCAAACTGGTTCTGGTTCTGGTTCTGTTTCTGTTTCTGTGCCTGCTATGTCAAGAAGTAACTCTGTTGGGTTGTTAGCGGGGGAGAAAGCGATGGGGCCTGCTCTGAATCTTTATCAGAATCATCAGCCTCAATCTGCAGCCCCTCCGCCCCCGCTGGAGAATCTTAGGATGGTCGAACAGGACGAGGTAATGCAGGTGTTTGAGATTTCGACGCAGCCACAATGGTTATCGTCGTCCAAGGTTAATGCTGCAGATGTGTCCTGCAGTGAGGAGACTGGTAGTCAGGTGTCTCAAACTTACAGCCAGAGATCAACTGAGCCATCATGTTTTAAGGCCTATGATTGGGATCTCTCAAATTCCAGGCTTTCCCAGAACCCTGCAGAAAATCAAGCTGTTGAGTCTAAAATGGAGGAAAACAAGTCTCCAAATCTTGATCAACACCCTTCTGTGGGTGCTCAACCTCATTATGTTCCACAGTTCCAAGCACCTTCTGAGTCTATTTCCCAGGAACCTCATTCAGAATCTAAGAACACAGGTTTAGAGTTCATTCAAGCTTTGCCTCCAGTACTGATTAACAGCAGGGCGAGGGCCGTGGATTTCACAATGGAGAATCCATCTGCTCCCCAGAATGATGCATCTAATGATTCTCTCAAAGGGAAGCCCTTTGGTGGAGAATCACAGCCTGCTGGAGTGGGGGCTTCAGAAGAAAATGTGACACATGAACAGCCTGCAGGGAGGCTTGAAACTCAGATCTACAGTTCAGAGAGTTGCACACTGCCTGATTTCAGGTTTGGTCTTGATGGCATTGTTTCACCCACAGGATCTCATCATGCCAATCCAACCAACACTCCTTAGATGAATGAAGTTGTAGGGATATGGAAACAGTTTGCTAATGCTTATTCTGTCTCCAAATTTTACTGTCACTTGCTTCTCTCCTCTGTACTGTTAAGACATGTTTTTGAGTCTTGTTTTGCTTTGTTTTGCTTGCAGATACTCCATATATGGGAATGCTATTTCTTTTCCATTTCAGCATCACAAATTAAACCCTTTTCCTTGGTTAAACTTTTATTTACAAGAAAGTCTGCAACTGCAACTTGACACGAAAAGATGAATTTGAAATCTGATGGTCACCAAGTAAATTGTTCGACTAACTTGCTTAGAGTTGTATCTTTTTCCTTGATTAAACTTGTTTGCATACCTATGGGTTCTTGAAATTTTCTACTCTAAAATGACCTTTATCACAAGGAAATAATGTGTTTACTTAAGGGACACAACCTTTATTTATAGGTTCACATATAGCATCAGCTTCCTCCTATATAGGAATGTGAAACTTTTTAGATTGGTGTATCATTTTGAAAGAGTCATTTCCATTTTTGGTCCTACTGTTATTGAGGCATTGTCAATTTTAGTCCACTTCATTAATTTTTGTCACATTACGACCAGTCTTATTTAGTTCTTGCCACTTTTAGTCCACCGTTAAAATTTTCGTCAAATAACTGTCCAAAATAGAGATATTTTGGTCTTTTCATGCTTTGATAATCTCCTTTACTCTTTGCAGTGGTCTTCCTTACACATTTTCATCCAATGAAGAGGTCCGGCGAAAGCCATGACTTTGTAATGTGGCTCACATGGCTTCTGCTGGACCTCTTGATTGGATGAAAATGTGTAATAAAACCACTGCAAAGGGTCAAGGAGATGACCAAAGCATGAAAAGATCAAAAATAACCATGTTTTGGACGACTATTTGATGAAATTTTTAACGGTGGACTAAAAGTGGCAAGGACTAAATAAGACTGGCCGTAATGTGGCAAAAATTAATGAAGTGGACTAAAATTGGCAATGCCGCAATAACAATAGGACCAAAAATGGAAATGACTCATTTTGAAATAATATCTGCACAATCTTAAATAATAACGTGCACTCGTGTCCATTAAGATAGGTCGAGGATTCGAACTCCTTATTGTATGGAAAAGCTAATTTGACCAACACTTTATCTCTTAATTAGGATGGCTCGGTGCGAATGAAAATTCTTCTAAATATGATAGAGGTCCTACACTTAAAAGCCTTAAAGCCTGTTCAGAACAATTTGAAAAAAATAAAATAAAAGAAAAGAATAATAACGGCAAATTTCTTCATAAAAAAAAAATCTGATTATCCGACCCCCAAGTATACGTTTTAAAGCTTGTTTTAATTGGACTATGTTGGTCATAGTTTGTTCTTATTGGTCTGTGTTTACACGCGCTATTGCAGATTGCAGACTCGGCATTAATTTTTATCAGCTGAATTCCAAATTCTGTACTGTTTACGCATAAACAGGGAAGCAGAATCGATACTATACATTAACCTAACCCATCGAATCTTTGTGGATTATATCGATCTGAGGTTGTCGAAAGTCACACTAGGTTTCGCGAATCGGGTTCTGGAAAGTTCACTCCTTTCTTTCGTTCTCTGAAAGCAAGGGGTTTAATAGTGTATTGGGGAGAAATTGGGAAGGTTTCAGACGAAAATGGCGCAAGCAGTAGAGGAATGGTACAAACAGATGCCGATCATCACCCGCTCCTACCTCACCGCCGCCATCGTCACTACCATCGGCTGTTCCTTAGAGGTTTCTCCTCTGCCTCTATTGCTCAATCTCATTCTCTACATGTCTCTATAATAACAGTGTTATGAGGCAAGGTCATTGATTTGCTGATTTATTACTTATTACATTAACTTTGTGAATTTGAGCTTTTATGATCTAACCTTCTTAAAAAAAAGTACTTCAAAAAAAAATCTGTTGAGGTTTGGGTTTACAATTGGAATTGGTAATGTCGTTGTTGCAGATTATATCTCCGTACAATTTGTACTTGAATCCCAAACTGGTCGTGAAGCATTATCAATTCTGGCGCCTCATTACCAACTTTCTTTACTTCCGGAAAATGGGTAATGACCAATCTGTTCTTGTACTGCTGAGAGTTTTCTGTTTTCTTTTAGCCAGAGGGTGTTCATCTTTATATGACTCAATCAAAATGGATGTCAAGTTTTGTTTCAGAATTCTGAGATTGGGGCTTTAATGGCTCTTATGATTAAACGAGAATGACTCTTCATACCATTTGTTGATATTTTGTCAAGACAAAAGGCCTTTAGAATTAAGTGGTTATTGGTAGATTATTTAGTCAAAAGTTAGCAAAGGCTAGTCCAGCCCAGCACTGATATGATTCTCAGAATAACACAACCAAACCTGCATAAATTAAGCTTTAGTTCTTAATTTCTTATCTTTGGCATAATGTTTGGTGTTAGGTTTTTCCTTCAATTAATCATTAATATTTACTTTCAATTTTTAAAGCATTTTAAGGTATTCTTAAGAGTACTTCTTTATTTCCTCATAATCTGTACTAACTGTGGTCGTTGATTAACTTTCAGACCTGGACTTTCTGTTTCACATGTTTTTTCTTGCTCGGTATTGCAAGCTTCTTGAAGAGAATTCTTTTAGGGGAAGGACTGCAGATTTCTTCTACATGCTCTTGTTTGGAGCCACTGTGTTAACTGGAATTGTTCTTATTGGTGGGATGATACCTTATGTCTCAGAGTCATTTGCAAAGATCATATTTCTTAGCAATTCACTAACATTTATGATGGTTAGTTTTTGTAGGTCTAGTAAAATTTGTTTAAAAAAAAAATTATTTTGTGGCTTTCTTACCTATTTTCATCCTTTACTTGTTTCCCTTTATAGGTGTATGTTTGGAGCAAGCAAAATCCCTTCATCCACATGAGCTTTTTGGGTCTCTTTACCTTCACGGCTGCTTATCTTCCATGGGTTAGTGACTAAATTTTACCTTCTTTGCATGCTTAGTCTAAAGCAATGCATCCTTGGTTTCTTGTGATTCCGGAGTTTCTTAACTTTAGTTAGCAGTTTAATGTATATGCCTCCTGATGGTATTGTCTATTTGTCGGGTGGGCTAAGACTAAAAGAGGAACAAAATTGCATGTGTAGGTAACTTTTATATCTGATGAGCTGGTCAGCAGGCATCTGTTCTTATGCTGCAAATGCATTAATTGACTCTTTCCTTTGTGCTGCAGGTGCTTTTAGGGTTCTCCGTTCTTGTTGGT
Organism: Ipomoea trifida; assembly: GCA_003576665.1. NCBI lineage: Eukaryota > Viridiplantae > Streptophyta > Magnoliopsida > Solanales > Convolvulaceae > Ipomoea > Ipomoea trifida. The sequence goes on from CP025652.1 coordinate 2,582,185, forward strand.
GCTAGTGCTTGGGTGGATTTATTGGTATGCTACCACACCCTAATTTGTCAAACTTAGTTTTATTTGCAACAATTTGAACTTGTTGCTTCAAACTTCTAAGTTAACAAATTTCTACCCCTTTACGGGTTATTTTATTTTAGTTCAAACTTACATAGGTTAGTGGATTGGAATATGGGGTGCTTTGTTATAAACCAAGATACATAACTAGTCTAGATCTAAATTAGGAGATATGTCCTTAAACAGTTAAACGGCACTGCTACTCTTACCAAGTGGTCTATATAGGCGTTCCCTACAAGGCTACAACACCTCTTGCAGCTGCCCAAGTTTTAGTAGATTTCTCTTGTTTACAAATTCTGCAGTCTAGTCCATTTTCGCAATAGAATTCCTTTCCTTATCCACTTTTCCTCATCCATTGCCATTGGGTAGGATGATTCTAGGAATGCGTTTTATGCATATAGAAAGTTGTAATTGTAGACAACTCGTTACTTCCAATTCACTTTAGTTCAAATCCATTTCTGCTCAGGGGATGATTGCAGGCCATGCTTACTATTTTCTTGAGGATGTTTATCCACGGATGACTGGCCGTCGACCTCTGAGGACACCGGGATTTATCAAATCATTGTTTGCAGATGAGCCGGTAGTGATGGCCCGACCAGCTAACGTCCGATTTGCCCCTCCTCCCCTGGAAGAAGATCAACAGAATTGATGGGGGGATTGTTGTATTGAGTTGAATGTACTAATACTCAAAATTCCCTCTGCTTATGTAAATTTTACCTGGATATTCGGTAGAAAACTATAGATGATCTCATTGATGAGAAGTTAGCCAGTTTGAGATGGTAAATGTATTTTCTTTATTGAGCACAATTGTCAGCATCTGTAGCAAATTTTTCTTGTTAAAATCGAAACTAAAGCCTTCCTAGATGGATATATGACAAGTTTTCTTAGCAAATCCATGAAAGATGTTATTGAAGAGATCAGATCATTGCACAATTACAAACAACAATCTGACCAACACTTTCAGAAATGTGGTTTACAGTAACGATTAACTTGCTTTGATGAACCACTCGAAACGCAAAATTGTTACACATGCCTTCCATTCTAGCACATAAATAAATCAATTGAATGTAACACATCCACTTAGGGTAGGACACACTTGTCCCAGAAAACAAGTTCATCGTCGCCTATCCACCCTACTCATCGCTCTTCGTTTTCTTCTTTCTATTTAATAGACGAAAGACCATGATCGCCTAACGGATGGGATGGTACTGTGCCGAGACTCTCTTGGGAGGCAGTTTGCGCAGGATATAGAGAACAAGAGCAGAAGGAAGAATCTCCACCACCTGTTTAGCCATAAAAGAATCAGTATACTATCGAGACTGATGAAAACATCATAATGTGGAACATGGAACAGCTGCATACCAGGTAATAAATCAAATTCAAAACCGGGTGGTCCAAAACATCAAGCGACGCATCAGAATCAAAAGCAGACAACACAACCTGCAGAGACATGCCAAGTGTAAAATGTTCTGTCGATAAATTAAATCTATTCCGTCTATCTTCTCTATTTTCCATAGCTCGAAATTTTGTTGTTTTGATTTCTTTGTTAATTGGTGCTCCCGCGAAGCTTGTGATTCATATAAACTATTCATTTATAGAATTTCAGTATCTATAAGTGGAAACCAGTCTATTAGAAATTTGAAGTCTTACCACAAAGCATCTTATCAGGAAACAGGTGAAACATATGGCTGTCACAGATCCAACCTGCAATCGTTCAAACAAATTGGTAGTTAAGTTATGAACAGCGGGAAATTTTCAGACAACTTGACCAAAATATGCAATTTCTGCCCATCCGGTAGGTTATGTGGACTGATCAGATCTAGTTAGTCACGTTATGATGTCAAAACCCCCGGCAAGCATAAAAAAAGTGATGTTATGAAGAGGATTAACAGAGTCGCAAGAGAACTAATGTAACTATGGACAAACCTCATGAAGCTTCTTTCTTCTTCCTTTGGATTCAATAGGAAAGCGTCTCAGCATGAAAAAAAGCCTGATGGCACAATCAATGGAAATCCATATAAAAGAAAAATTAAATATATACTCCGTATTAGTAATGACTAATATTTAAGTACTGAATAAAATAACAATTTTGACAATAGATACTGGTCCTGTTATTTACCTTCCCCCATAGAGCAAGAAACCTAATGCTGCCACAAGTGAAACAACTGCACAAAGTAAAAAAATAATAAGCACAGTAACCAAGGCTCGAAAAGTGATGCACGAAATATCCCACATATGAAAGCAAAGAGTTCAGTCTAGAGTTAACCGAGGTGGTAAAGGAAGGAAAAGTGACAGAAGCAAAGATCGGCCCTAAGTTAATAAAGTTGTTCGGTGAAAAACAACTCTAAAAAAATACCTGCTACAAAGATCTTTCCAATGACATCCATGGTATTATTGTCATTAAACCACAGATACACCCATATACCAGCCTGTACGATGTATATTCCCGCATTTATTGATATATAAAAGATTTTGAGCTTATCAGTTGGCAAACTTCTAGCCTGCTCATATGTAAGGATGAGAGAGAATTAGACGTGAATTTTCTGTATTAAATAGAGAAATGTAACCCATTAAAATGGAACTAAACTTGCCTGGTGATATATCTCTGCCCAGAACAGGACTAGAAGTGTATATGTTGAGAAAAAAAGCAGTCCCGGAATGTCCAACAGTGCAGTGGTTATGACCTGGTTGACACAGAGTAAACCCGATAAGCAGCAAAAAAAAATTAAAATATTACTCCATATATCAGTAAAATAATGCGGGAAAGAAGAAGAAGAATCATCACATGGCAGCATGGAACGGTGTCTTGTCATTCAGGCAATTACTTATGTATGAAATGAATCTAATTAGAAACACATAACCACTTGATGAAATAGAAGGTGACTATCAATAATTGTTAAAGATTCAAGAAATACTTTTGGAGAGATTGATATACCTTGGGATGGAAAAGAAACACTCGTTTGTGAAACGCAAAGACAACAGCGCGAACTGAAACAAGATGCACAAATGAAATTAATTCGTAGCAATAGATGACGTCAAATTATGTTAAGTGTTTTACTTACCCCCATTTACAATGAAATTCATGAGATGAAAAACCTTTTGTGTTGTCCAGCCAAACTCAGGCACTCTCAATTCAATTCTTATCAATTGAATCTGCACAATCAATCAAAAATATTCAGCCCAAACACTATGAAAAATAAATACAGGATTAAATAACTGCAACAACTTATGATCCCAATAGACTATGCTATGATGGACAAGGTACGGTAATTAAATGATTCAACAACAGTATCAATGTTAGTTGCAGTATCCAAATGATTCAATAACTTCTAAAAGTCGACAACTATGTCCTAGATAAGGAGTACAATTTTATAGTTGATGGGCAGGCAGGGCAGCTAAGTTGATTCCTGAGCAAGGACAGTCCCGACGGGTGCAGTGTGAGAGTTATACCCAATCTGGTGCCCTAAGTGGGCACTCGACACGGTCCTCCCACCTAATGGGCCGCTGAGTCACCATGATTAGTTGGCATATCACTCCTCAAGAAAGGCTGCATCTTGAACTCAAACACATATCAAGTACTCAAACCCTTCAAATGGCAAGCTGCTAAATCCTAATATCTCCACCCCCACCCCCCAAGAATAATAAACACCCTTATTTATGATATGCTTATTAATCAAGGCTAATCATTACAGATATAGCTGTTCAACCAAATCGTCAATGAATACCATTGATTAATCATCAAGTTTTCTTATGGAGCAGTATTAGTCTCCATCTTTTTGAAAGCTCCAAACTTTATAAACACATTGGATTCACAAATAAACTAAAATTTGACGAATTCCCACAAAACAAAGTCATATACAAAGGATTGAATAGGAATTCAAACTCATATATATATATATACATACAAGAGCAACGGCGGAGACGAGGCCATAGGCAACACAGAGTGAGTAAAAGATCCCATCTTGCCATTTAACTGATTCGTTGATCTCATTCCACCAGTTCGCCGGAAACGACCAAAACCCGCCGGCGATGTGCTCCAGTGCTATTCTTGTCATTTCAGCTCTTCTCACCTCTCCTCTCCCTTCCAAAATTCAAGATTGAGAAAACACACAAAAAGGAAAGAGAAAGAGAGAGAAAAATCAGCAACGAAGTTATAGATAAATACATACACAGTGCGTATTATATTCCAAATTAGAACGAGAGGCAAGAAACAGTACAGAAAAAAATGCAAATAAATTTCGATGAAGCAAAAAAAGGCCAAGTTCACAGGTTGTGTAGCTCAGGGCAACATGGTCCACAACTACGTTTGAACGCCCAACTGCTTCTCTATCCCTCACCTAACCCCAAAAGGTTGCGACTTTGCAAGTGCTGCTTCGTGGGTGCCGGGTGGGATTCGGAGATTATTATGTTTTTGTTGCCGGTTCACTATCTTCTCGGAGTTCATCGTAATAATTGTCGTATTATTATACACTGCCTCAAAGGTGACTAGCATCTCTTAAGAATTTTTACGGAATATTATTTTCAAATTCCATATAATATTAGAATCCCTTAAATAAAAGAAAAAAAATATCACCCACTATGTCACCCTTTCAGGACTGTCCTCGTTTCTTTAATTTACAAAAAAATCTGCAATTAATACATTTTGAGACATTATAATCAATTCAAATAGTGAAAGTCAATAAACATGAGATTAAAATTTAAAATTTTATAATTATAAGTTAAATGTTCGACCAAATTAGTTAAGTTGTTCCCTTTTTGTTTTTCTTTCATAAAGAAGTTGCCACATTTATTTATTTAATCCAAATAATATTAATAATAATTACTCCAATTTTTTATTATATAATAATTATTATATAAATAAATCCAGGTATGCATATTTGCCAAACAGTGTTGTAGTACAAAAGTTGATAGGCATTGTCGTGGCACACGTGATGCAGTACGTGACCTCAACAAAGTAATTAAATTACAATATGATATATAAAATATATTTTTATTTATATTTGTTTAAAACAATAGTGCCACCTACTAAGTTATTATAATCAAATTATTTAATTTCTCAGTAATACATAAGCATTACCCTATGTTAACAAGTCAATATTCATGTTTCAAGAAAAGTTATCGAGTGAATAAAATATAATTATTGTATTTTAAAATTATAAATTTACCTTTAACTCGGATATAGATTTTCATGTCATCAAAATAAAAATCTTTGTGAATACATATTATATTGTAAATTAGTTCGGAAGTAAGTAAACATAGAGTTGCAATAGTTCATAAATTTATATTTGAAAATATTATATTACTTAAAAATATTATTTGAATTAAATAATTCATAAAAATAAATGGCCAATATGATATTATTATTTGGATTGTGAAAAATTAGCAATTTTTTGAATGTTTGTTTAATGAATGGCAGGATGGTATAAGCTTGAAAATGGGTGGAGAAGAAAAGGCTTTGAATCCAATAAATTGTGCTCCACTGCATGTGGGAAACTATATATATGACTAAATAGGAAAAGTTAGTTATGATACAAAAGTTAGTTAAGAAACACAAATGTCACAAACAAGATTTTTTGTTTGTTTCTCACTAAACAAAATCACAAACTTCTCTATGCATTCTGGCTCCAATCAAGAACATTAATTTGGTGAGTAATTTTCCTCATTAACATGCATGAAAAAGTTGTTGTTTCAATGGTGATTAATTCCTTTAATTTGAGTGTTCTTTATTGATATTAATTGTGTTCTGGAACTAAAATAAAATCTTCATTGAATCATAATCAATTATATTTCTCCAACTGCCCTTTGCCATGGCCAACTGGGATGCATTTATATATATGGCTTGAAATATGTGATAACAACAAATGAAGATTTTCTTGGTGTTTCTGTTCTTGTGGATAATCGAAAAGAATTAGGATATGGGAATGTTTTGGTGTTGCAGGGTTTCAGAGATTAACCAGATGAGGAAGAACCCATTGAAAAGCTCCAAGAGTAATGTGAATGAGTCAAGCAAATATGATAATTCAGAGTCCTTGACATCCATTGCCAGAAGTAATTCCATGAAAACAGGTATCATTAATTAATTGGAAGATAAAAACTTGTTTGATTCCTTAATTGGATTCCCAAGAAGATAGATTATATTGTTCCATGATCTTCATTTCCATTCTGAGTTTCTGTTGCCCCTATCATCTGGTGTGGAAAATGCTGTAATTTTCTTGATTTGATGAAAAAAAAAAAAAAAACATTTTGAATGGGGTGCAGGGATGAGCAAGCAAAAGCAGCAAACAGAAGACATTATGAGGTATGGGGACATAAAAATTGCAGCAGAAGTGTACACATTTCGCGAGCTAGCTAGCGCGACAGACAACTTCAATCCGGAGCTGTTAGTGGGGGAAGGAGGATTTGGGAGGGTATATAAAGGGCATATCAAAAGAACAAATCAAGTCACATCTCTCTCTCTTTCTCTCTTCTTGCTTTTAGTTAGTTTTCGGCTGAAATGTTTAAATTTCTTGCAGTCTTATTGACTACATTGCTCCTATTTGTGTACAGATTGTTGCAGTAAAGCAGCTGGACAGGAATGGTGTTCAGGGAAACAGAGAATTCCTGGCTGAGGTCTTCACTCTCAGCCTTGTTAACCACCGGAATCTCGTGAACCTGATGGGATATTGTGCTGATGGGAATCAAAGAATTCTCGTATACGAGTTTATGCGCAATGGGTCGTTGCAAGATCACCTTTTTGGTATGCATTCATATCAGATTTCTTTATGTTTTAGCAGACAGATAGATAGATAGATAGTACTGTAATAACAGTCTTATTTGCTGTTTTCCAGATTTGCCTCCAAGCAAGAGGCCTTTGGATTGGTATACCAGAATGCAGGTGGCCAAGGGTGCAGCTCAGGGGCTAGAATACCTGCATGATACAGCCGATCCTCCAATAATTTATCGCGATTTCAAGACATCAAACATATTGGTGGACGAGGTTTTCAACCCGAAGCTCTCTGATTTTGGCCTCGCGAAGCTAGGCCCAACCGGGGAGCAAGATCACGTGTCTACGAGGATAATGGGAACGTATGGGTATTGCGCCCCCGAGTATGCTAAGACGGGACATCTCACAACCCAGTCTGATGTTTACAGCTTCGGAGTTGTCTTTCTGGAGATCATTTCGGGGAGGAGAGTGATTGATAACACCAAACCAACTGAGCAACAGAACCTGGTTTCTTGGGTTAGTTTTTTAAGTTTATTCATCTGCAACTTAAATCCTTAAAAAATCCTTAACAATTAATGTTGTTTTGCAGGCAAAACCAATTTTTACTGACAGACAAAGGTTCACAACATTGGCTGACCCTAAGCTTGAAGGAAACTACCCACCAAAGGGCATGTACCAAGCTCTTGCTCTTGCAGCTATGTGCATCCAAGACGAAGCTAATATTCGGCCTCTAATTGGCGACGTTGTGAGTGCCCTCGAGTACTTAGCCACCCCAAGCGAGGATTTTAACGGCACAGCCGATGTAGACGACTCCAATTGCCTGTTCATTCCCCAAGGTGCAAGCACTTCCTGAACCAAATGAGCAAGCAGGTTTTTCTGCTAAAGTGCTCACAGATGGTAGGATGAACAAAGGGTTGATCAAATGATCAGTTTATTTTAAGCTCAGTGGATACATTTCAAAGATCACAAGTGTTTTTACATTGTTTGATGTGAGTTGAAAACAAAACAAGTTTTTAAGCATGTACTATGTTTCAGAAACCTTAGCATACAAGGACATCAGAGTTTAATTTACAGATTTTCCAACCCATTTCATAGTTCATTCATCAGATTTGTTATCTTTCTAAGCCATTTCATGGTTACTGTGGTTGAAAATTCTTGATCTGATTTTGAGGTTATTACTATCATGAAATGATGAACATAAATAAACAGCAATAAACAGCAACACCAGATACCTTAAACAAGTCCCAGGAAGCTATATATATATACATACATCTGTAATTCCAGAAATTCCAGGTGAACTTCAGGATATTGTGTGTGATCGATAATGTTTAATTTCCGGTTTATAAAAAACCATCAAATGATGGGCAATGAATCAAACACATGAAATATGTGGGAAAAAAAAACAAAAACAAAAACAAAAGTGCTGAGAACTTATAAGAACCTGACATGAAAACTATGAAACAACTGTTTGTTCCTGGAATCTCTTTGAATCAACTTTAAGATTTACATAGCTGAATCCTCGGATTTCGTTCATCCTATGGGCATCAGAAACATCCACCAGAGAGCAAACACTCTGCAATCCTCCTCCTCCTCCACTCACCCTTCTCTTCTTCTTCTTCCATTTCAACATCATCAACAACCCAAAACCAGGCCATGAAGAACTCTGAGACTTCAATGGCGATCCGCCGCAAGAAAACTCCATTTCCACCTTTCTGAAATACTCAATTTCCTTCTTTAACAGTGATCCGATCGTCCCCCGTGTCCCAACTTCGACGGGAGCGCTTGCACCGCAACTCATTCTATTATCTGCAGGTAATCTGCTGCCTATGCTGCTGGCTCTGTAGAACATTTTTTTTCTGAGTTCTTTTTTTTTTTGGTTTGATTGATGAATCTATGGAGGCTTGTTGGTGAAGAAGAATGATTGATGATTTTGATGCTTTGAGAATGGAATAGCTATCTTTACTCTCGGGCTTAATGATGTGTTTATAGTCATGCTTTTTCCTCCACAGTGGACAGCATGAGCCACTGCATAATTCTTTTTTTTAATAGTGGGATTAATGATGATGTGGATGCAATCACCATCCATTCTTGCAATCAAAGCATATGTTAAAAAAAAATCCAAATATTAACCGAGTGATTAGAACCTGATTCTCGTACTAAAAAGTTATAAGTTTAATTCTGGTTAATACCTTCTTAGTCAGATTGGTGATATATAATCTTTCTAGTACAGGTATACCGTCCGAATAGTAACTTCCAATTTTCTTTGTAACTCAAAAGAAAAACATATGTAAAAAAGTATTTTGTATAGATTGCTAAAACTCACCTTTCTTTCTTTTTGACTTTCTGTTTGGCATCATCATCAAGGCAATTGAGCACAAGTAATTAATGTGTTTTACCTAAACATTGGTCTTTTCTTCTTCTTTTTCTTTCTTTTTTTTAGGTTAGTATATTTTTCCAACTAATAATTTTTTTTTAATATATAACAACTTCGAAAGTGGGAGATTAGTAAAATCAAAGTCACAACTCACAACATACTCCCATTAAAGAAAACTTATAGCTGTATTCACAGATCTTCTACCAAGAAAGATTGTTAGAAGTAGAAATCAAATTAAAACTATTTTCAATAAAATTAATGTTGTTACTCGTTTAATCAAGGAGAAATCACAATTTTGATCCATCAATTGTTTCCCAATTGTCAATGTTGTCTCTAGTTTTTAATTTCAAATAATTTGCCCAGAGTGCATTTGCACAGTTGTAGCATTTGATGTTGTTGACTCATATCTTGCACCATCATCCAAAATCATGTCTTGCATTCCGTACATCATACTTAATTGATCATCCCTATTTTCTAGCCATATGAAATTGTGTAATGCACAACATGCAATAGGGATTTGTCTTTGTCTAATCAATGGGTAACCATTCATGGACTTCAGAAATCTCGCCGTTCAAAACATCTATCAATCACATTACGCAATGATGAGTGCCGATAATTAAATAAGACTTGCTTATTTTGTATTTGTCCTTAGCCACAAAACTCATTCAAGTGATAGCTCTCCCCGTGGTATGGCGCCAAAAAATCTGGTACATTTGGATAACCACCATCATCAGCATAGTAATAACCTATTAATTTGAAAAAAAGACTATAACTTATTAATTTGAGAAACTTAATGAATATGCTAAGTTAAATCATTTAAATTAAGTTATTCGAATACTCTTACCTTCAAGTTGAGTTTCTACATGGAGTCCGAGTCCGACTCAGATTCAGACTCAGACTCTTCCTCTTCCAACAATAAGTATGCAACGCCAACTAAAATTATCCCTACATAACAATCATCATCACTATCACTTGAGCTATCAGAACTAATATCACCATAACTCATCGTACCAGCCTCTTCCCTGGCTTTTCTGCGTTGTTCTCTTGAACTCATAGTGGCATTGATAGTTTCCAATAAATTGATTATCGCATCCTCCAACTTCGTGCTATCATCAATATCCATCGTGTCATCTAAACTCCTTTTCCCTTCAGAACTGGTACCACCTGTATCAGTCTGGAAATCACAACAACACTTCCTCATTGTAACAAGTAGGGAAACTATATCTATGAAATCGGAAATGTCACAAACGGCCATCACAAAAAGATAACGAATTTGAAGAGAAGTCAACTATATCTATGAAATCGGAAAGCTACAGCATAAAATCCAGATTTGTTTACACGCACATTGAACCAGAGAACTCGGCACTACATCGTTACAGACAGACACAAAGGAAAAGGGAAAAATCTGCATAAAATCCTACACAACACCACCTATTCACACGCACATTGAACCAAAATCTCATATATTCAACTAAAATTTCAAGATTTGTTCATATTTTCAAATAGAGAAGCCGAATGGTTTACCTTGGAAGGAGGTGATGGGCAAGATCCAACAGATGATTTGGGTGACTCCATTTTTGGAGAGAACTCACGACTGGTATAGAGAGGCTCGGAGCGGACCGCCGTCTGGTACAGAGATGAAGCACAGGAGTCGTCTCTGCTACACGGAGTAGATGAAGAAAGAAAAAGTGAAGAAGAAAGCTGATGCCTGCAGACTGCAGTACTGCACCCATCTATATATTTTTAGAGTAATTCTGTGTAGACTCTCACGTTATACTCTTATTTTTTACTTAATTTAGTAGGGTCATGATGTTTATCTATTTTTTTTCCTTCCTCCATGAAGTATTTTTAAAAGTGAAAATAAAAGTTGGGAATACAAATTTAAAAGTCTATGAAATATTTTTAATATTTTTATGGAGCACAGTTCAATTAATCCAAAATAATCTCATAAATTTTACTTTTGTTAATAGTTACGTGATTCAAAATTATCAAACTCTATATAAGCTCTACCAAGTTAACATTTATCAAGTTCTATATATTTGTTGACTAGCTAATGGCATGCATAAGAGAAGAAATATGAGTAGATAATTAAGATGGCATTTAGCTTTGTTATCATTGCCTTCCTTTTATTTAATTTAATGATATTATTGTTTATTTTAATATGATTAAATATGGAATAAGTTGGTATCATGTGGATTCATGAATGGAGTCTGGCTAGCAATAGATATCAGTAGGTAGGCTTTAAAATTTGAGGGAGGATGGTATATTTGAAAATACTTTTTTTATGCGTAAAAATATAATAGTCTTCTAAAAATAACAATAGTTGCAGCAATAATTTAATTTGAAGATGCTGACTAAACAAACAATATCATATTTCTTCAATATTTTCATAATATTTTATCTGAAGGCCCTAGAACAAGCTAATTAGCTAGTGTTTCATAATATTCGGAGAACTGTTTCCAAATGAAACCTGATTAATATAAGACTAGATTAGTATCATCAAATGAGAATGTGATATCAGCACATATTCTCACACACAAAATTAATATTCTGTTTACCAAAGAATAATAATATAAATTGAAGTAAAAACCAAAAGTTAAATGAGACATTTTATTAGTGTTGGAAAATCAATGAATAACAAAGCCTCATAACTAAATGAAACCTTTTTTTTGCTTTTGTTTTCTACCTCCGCATCTTATGCAATCTCTTCTTTTTTATTTGTTTATCATTTTCAGTTTGTCTTCCATATACAAGTATGATGCTCTATACAAAATTGTGTAACTGTAACGGTAATAGTAAGTGCTCAGAATTAAATGCCTTTCATCAGAAAACGCCATCTTTGATAGTCTGGTCAAGGAAGGAAGAGAGCCAACTATGTTACACTGGGAAGATGACAGGAATACCTCAGGCTCCGATGGGAGGCAAGAGCTCGTTTTAAGGCATCGTCTATTCTTGAACTGCCCTGAAACAGTGCGTCATAGAATGCTGAAACAAAACCAGACAGTTCCCCGTCGTTATCATCCCAAAACAACGTTGGGCACCCTCCTCCATCTTCATCTGGTTCGCCATCTTCCCAGTCACTGGCTGTACTGGAAGGTCCGGTATCTTCGTTTTCTAACTCCTCTCCTCCAATCTCAAACTTCCCATTCTCGGCAGTGTTAAATTCCCCTGATCCGTCCAAGGTTGGCAGATGCATTTCGTCGGGCTCAGCAGAAGGACATATAACAGCTTTAGCGCCCGAGTCAAGAAATGCCTTGATTAAAGATTGTGTAGGACCATATAGACCCGTGAAGAATATAATCCTGTCCCTCCAAGCTCCAACCTTGGATGTTCAACAAAATGGACAAGACGAGTTAGTCTGGCTTGTTTGCAAATCGAAGTGAAAAACAAGACATTGCAGGATTAGACAGTAAACTGGCTATATAGATTAGGATATTGAGTACTATGGTATTGCAGGGGAAAATAGATGATCAATAAAATCAAATATCAGGGAAGAAGGCATTACCATCCACCGAATATCTTTATCGGTTATGTGCATTGAAGGGACTGTTCTACGAAACATGTAGGCGCCAATTTCTTGGTCATCTTCCATGACCTTTCAGAAAGAAGGAGACAGGTAATCTAATTAGCATGGCAACAAAACAAAGTCCTTGTCCAATCGTAAATGGAGGTGTCAGTGGGGCATACTTGAGTTTGGCGCCCAATAAAACGGTGGACAACACCTCCAATTTGAAAGTATGGTCGACACGAAACCAGATCAGCAACAGTCGAGATACTGTTGATAACTGATGCAGACTTATTCCTCTGTCCTCGTATCATTGACAATAAGCTGAGTTTGACACTCTGCAGAAACCTTTCTGCTAGTTCTCCTGGTTCAGCGACAACAAATACATCATTCTGCCAACTACATAAATTTAAAAGGATTAGGATGAAGCGAAACTTTCAAACAAACAAACAAAAGAATGGCATCAATGGAAACTCTAACCTCAATATAGATCCAGATAGGTCATTTTGAAGAGCCAGGTGCACAACTCCAACTTGAGGTGAATTTTGTAATTTCTCATACAAAGATTGGACTAGCAAAGATAACTGCCGGTCCTTTGCAGGTGATTCAGGAGGTGATGCAGCCACTTTTGTTGATTGAAATCCATCTAAGCTTAATGGAGGCACTAAATCAATTCTACCAACCTTATGAGGCCCAACATCAGGATTGTATAGGAAAGGGCTAGACGGGAAGCTTCCGGTGAATAAAGGTGAAGGCACGGATGCTGGTAAACTTGATCCAGCTGCATTTACAGTCCCTGGTACACCATTGAAAAGGGATATCCCTATTCTATTATTGGTACAAAATGATTCGACTGAGCGAGCATGGTGAAATACTCTTCCAGAATCTGGACTATTAGAAGCCTCCACAAGAAGGATACTCCGCCTCCAGCCTAAAGCAGGGCCACTCTCATCTAAAGCCATGAATTCCAGAAGTAATATAAGTTCAGATTAATTTTATCAACTACAAAATCAACAGCTAGACATTATAAAAGGATACAGCACATATACCAGATTTTGAACTCTTTGTTTTGGGAAATTGCTGAGACTTTACATTATCCAATTGTTTCTCATCTTGCAGACAAGCTAACAACCTTTCACAGAGATTCTTAAAAGCAGTGGATGTATTTTGCATGTACTCATCTGTTGCAGCCTCAAGTTTCGACCAAACCGCAGGATCTGTTTCATCAAGCTCCATATCACAGCGCTCATCAACTGCAGAAGCAATCATGTAATGCCTGTTATAAGAGGATATGCCAGTAACACTTAAAAGTGATCAGGTCTAGGTAGCTAAAGATTCAAAAATTCAATGAACAATGGGAGATTTATAAATAAAATAAAATAAAAATAAATAAATAAAACCTCACCTGGATTAAACCGAAAATAATGCATTTCAGGAAGCATAGGAAGTAGTGCACTTAAAGCTTCCTCCACCCGATCAACTGAGCATGCACTCTCTATCAACACTTGGCCAGTATCCAGATATCGCCATCCACCTTTCCGAACCTAGTGTAGCAGGAAAATACCACCAAATAAACGGAACAAGTAGAATATTAATAAACATGATACTACTAGGATAGAACTCAAAACAAGGTTCTAATTTTAAATAAACCTTCCTCACTGGTAGGAAGTTATCTTTTTAACAAAATAACAGTGGTTCACTCAACAATGCATCTATACAGACCACAGACGTAGCAAAACTCCCTTGTGTTTACCTTAGTTACAACAGAACCGCATCCTACCGAAACTAAGCAGTCAATTCTTGCATCTGGCCACAATAGCTGTGCTTCACGAATGGCAAAAACAGTAGGATTATTTGCTACAATAGCACCATCTTGCCAACGGTATACTCCTGAAGAAAAGAGATGAATCAAGAAAAAAATGCTAATGACTAAGGTCTAAAAATAATTTAATGGGGCAAACTTAAATCCAAATTTCAGAAAGCAAAAAGAAGGTACCATCAGAAAAATCATCAAGATAATATGGCGCAGCAGATGATGCTCGTATGGCTTGCCAAATATGATGCTTACAGCTTCCAATGAAAGCATTACGCTTATAACCAATTTCAGCACCTGTACTTGCTGCTCCTACACCTCCAGTTCCCATATTCTCTGTGATTGAAGGAGAAATCTCTGCTGTGCCAGGTGGATACTGCACTTAAAATGAAGTCATCTTACAAAACATTAATGATAAATTAGAACAAAGGAACAGCCAAGACTGATGTTTAACTCCATATAATGACTTATGGCACACTAAATTGTATGTTCATGTCACACCTGATAATTACGGAATATGAAGGGTTGAGCTGGTGACACATTGACAAGAGTTGATACTACAAAAACTTTAGGGGTCCTTTTCACTGATGACTCTATTAGGAGATCTCCATCTTCATCAGCACACATCTCTTTCAACAATCTCTCAAACTGATCTGCACTGTGCTGGAAGCAGATAATAGGTTATCCCAATCTTATAGCATAGTGGTGATTCTCAAAACAGAAGCACTTCAGGTACCACTACTTATAGAGGAAAAATACAAATTCCAAAATAGCAAAGCAACCTCTAGGATTTATGTTGTTGACAATTTCAAGTAATTTTCATATTCTCATTAAAAAAAAAAAAAAAAGTATATTATGAAACCTTTTAATTTTTCTAGAGGATTCCAAGATACTAATGATTTTTAAATATGACAAAAGTAAAGTAAGAGACATTAAATTTAGAAATCCAATTAAATGAAAATAAAACAAAGGAAAAGAAATGGCATCAGTGCATCACATACTTTAGATCCATGCACAACAACTCTGAAACTTTGTGAGGAACTTTTATAGAGCTGATCAAGTTTTTCCCTCCAAGATGCAGCTTCATTGTCCTTTGGAACAGGTTCAGCAAAAACAAGTTTTCCTGCAAAAGTGCATTGCAACAGGGTAAGATAAAGGACAAGGAAATGATGCATTAGAGCCTGTACATCCATGTAAAAGAAACGATGTCTAACATAGAACATATTTAAGTTTTTAGGAAAGAAAACACACCAAGTTTTTTGTATATTTCTTCACATTTTTCTAAAGACATCAATTTGATTCCAAGAGCAACTGCAAGCATGCCACCCGTTGATGTTCCACAAATAAGGTCAAAAAGTTCATGTATCTGCTTTCCAGTACCCTTCTCAATCTCTTTAAGAATTTTTACAGTTGCAAGACCTTTCATGCCACCACCATCCATCGCAAGTATGCGTAACCCCTGTTTGGGCACCTGTCTACCTCTAATAGCACGCCGTAAAACCTCATTCTCCCCTAAGGTGGCAAAAAGTAAGTTATACCAGAAACAAATTTAGAGCCCAATATAACATCCTATAACCAGCAAAAACAAACCTAGAATTGCCAGAGCACGAGCCGCAGCCTTGCTCACACGAGACTCTGATGCAGATGTCAGATGCAAAAGAAGTTCTCTTAGACTTTCTGAAGTAACAAGAACACGACGGTTTTCCAAGTTGAAAGCTAAATTTCCGACTGCAAATAAAGCTAGCCTTTGTACCTAACCAGAGATAGTATATTTATATTCAAATGAATAGGGAACAAACAGATGATAGCCAGAATACACACACATGTATAAGGTGAGGAAAAATAAAAATGACTATGGCTTGCCTCTGAATTTTTGTGGGCACATAAAATTTTCAATGACTTCAATATATCCCTTCTAAACATCTTTTGAGAAACAGTATCAGATGCAAAAGCCAACTTAGTGAATACTTCCAACACAGAAATCACTTCCTCAGGTCCAGAAGATGTAAGTACTCTTTCAATGGGTTGCATGATATCAGATTTCATTAACATCATTGCCACAGTAACATCTGACGCAAGAGTAGTAAGTGCAGAGCAAGCTTGATTCACCTAAAGGAAGGAATATCAATTAAACAAAAAGTCTGGAAATTTAATATAAAATAAAATAAGCATTTCAAAAATTAGAAGCTATTATACCACGTGCTGATTTTCACTAGTTATCATACTTATGAGCTGCCTCACAGCATTCTCATCTTTACCAACAAATGTACGATGTCCCTCGTCTTGCATAATCTTAGCCAGGGCAGATGCTAGCAGCGGATGGTGACAAGAAGAGAACCGGAATATGAGAGAGAAGAAGGCACTCA
Organism: Ipomoea trifida; assembly: GCA_003576665.1. NCBI lineage: Eukaryota > Viridiplantae > Streptophyta > Magnoliopsida > Solanales > Convolvulaceae > Ipomoea > Ipomoea trifida. Next base: position 2,599,003 of record CP025652.1, read on the forward strand.
GTTTATGTCGGGATGCTGTGAAGTAAGAACTATTCTCCATCTGCAATGAAATCAAAAAGCCACATTTTATATAGCAAAACTAAACTCATGAGTGGGGGAAGAAGAGAACTTCATGACGAACAATCAATACCTCTATCTGTACATTTACAGATCTTAAAAGGTCATCTGCCACAATCCTAATATTGGCAAGAGATAAGTTGCGTAGTTTGTGCAGTGGTAATATATCTGGAAGAAATTCTAGAGGATTGCCAAATAGCCTTAGAACACGTAAGTCAATCATAGCCCTGCCATTAAGCTGACGCAAAACATTAGATGTCAAGAAAGAATTAATGTAAGGTTTACAAGGCATTATAGGTGTTGATTCAAAGACCTGAAATCAAGAAGAGGTCGGACCAGCTTGTTATGTTCGAGTGACAATTCTACTAGCCCAACACATTCTCTCAACTTGACTGCTCAGAGTTCCCAATTGTGAAAAGAAATAGAGTAAAGAGAAAGAGTCAACCAATCAGTTATACCAATAGGTTATGTGTTTCCATTTTCTTTTCAGTGCCTGTTACAAACTTGATATGATAAACAATGTAATTGGCTGATTGCAACAAAAACATTATCAACAGCCACACATCTGTTATGAATAAATGTAATAGTTTGAAGGTTACCAGGGACAGAGACCAATATGTTACAGTCAGCAGCAAGCACTTTCAAGTTCTTCAGCTCACCAAGCTCAGGTGGTAAAGTTGACAGCTTGTTGTTGTCAAGGTATAGCCTTTCAAGAAGAGAGAGATGTGCTATCTCTACAGGCAACACCTGAAGATGGTAGAGCATGAAATTAACAGTTGGTTGATATAACCAGAGTATCAAACCAAGTCCAGGGAAAAGAGAGGCATTTGATCTAAAATAATACGAAAAGATACTAAATATCAGCTTAATCAGTATGCATCAGGTAATTAAGCACATCTTGACTGACTTGGGAAGTTAAAAAGCAATCATCTCTTTGCAAAATCAATTTAAGCAATACACCAATGCCATAGCCTTTAGTTTCCCTTCACTCCTTTAGGTATCCAACTCACTAGTTGATATCACTAGAAGTTTCAAGGGGAGGTATTCTCAAAATCAAAAGGGTCTAGAATGCAAGATATTAGCCAATTATGATCATCACTCATGAGCACCCACACCATAAATTCCCTAGTAAAGACAGACCAAATACTTGCGAATAAAAGAAAACCTTGATATACCACATAAACAGAACAAGACTTGAGAAAATTAGTTATAAAAGAAATTAATAGTTATCTCAGTCTCCAGTGAGTTTGGCCAGAGAAGTTAGAAAATAAAACAAATGTATGCTTTGCCAAGCCAAAGTTGTTGTAATATTTCATGGACAAACCTCAAGACCATTCTCTGCCAGTTTCTCAGTAGCCAGTACCCAATCACTTCAACATTAAAAGGTCTAAGGAAAAGCACCTAAATACAGACATATTGAGATACAAAATACAATAATAGATGAAAAAGGAACCCACTGTTAGTCCAAGACCAGAGAGGCTAACAACAGTGACACTCCGCCAATGCTCAGCACAGCCTCCAACTATTTCCTCACCACCATTAGTGGACCCAACAACATCATTGCAGAAATTGGACCTCATCAACTTCAAGAACACCCCAACACCATCAGCTTGATGGCCAGAAGTCCCCGCCTTCCACATCAACACCCCTTTCAAAGGCTCCCTCCTCTTAACCACCCTCATTTCCACGCCTACCTCCCCCTTTCCACAATCCTCAGCATCTCCGCTCTCGCACCTCTCCGTGAGCTCGATCTCCACCGTATCCTGCGGAGACGGCAGCCCCACCATGAGCTGCGACTGCAGCTTGAGCGCCACTTGATCCTCGTCATCACCCGCATTCCAATCAATCTCAATCCTAAACCCCAACTGCTGCTGCGCTTCCTGAAACAACTTGGTCGGAGAGGCATCAGAGAGCGGCGAACCCCCGGATTGCGACGACGACGATCGAGACGACTTGGGCGAGCCCTCATCCGGGAACTCGTCGGAGCCATAGCTCAGAGCCAGGTGGAAAACCTCCGAGGGACGTTTCCAGCCCAGTCCCCATGACATTTCCACATGCGATGTTCGTTCGATCGATCGGATCAAGGGCGTCGGAGGAATTCGAAACTTTTGATTCGCATAATAATAATAATATGGATTCCAGAGAACGTAATAAGTCTGAGCAGTTACCTCTTGCCGGCTGTTACTATAGAGATATCATAAATGTGTATGTATAGGCCGGAGAGAGAACGGGAGCAATGCAGATAAGAGAAAGAAGAGAAAGCCGATAGCTGCTAATGAAAATTGTGGATTTGAATATTCTTTGGTTTCTTTTTCGGTTGATGCTCCTCGCGGGGACGATCGATCGTAACCGCCGTGCAGGGCGCTCTAATGAAAAAATTGAAAAGACCGCAAACGTTATGAGTACGTTGTCGTTTTAGTCGTCTTCTCTTCTCTACCATTATACGACGTCGTTCCAACCATATGCCTTCCTATTTACTCTAAATTTAAAATTGTTTCTTCTCCCCTCATTTTTCCCTTCAATTATTTTTTATCAAAAAAAAAAGTCATTTTTTTATATGGTGGGTTTAAACGTCAATGGAGTAGAGGTGAGTAATGTTAAAATATTTTTAAAATAATAGGATATAATTTTTTAATTTATAATTGTAGAATGCATATTATATTAAAAGTACAAGTGATAATTTGAGTAATAAGTATGGTATGATTGATATTATTAAAGTAAGAATTTTATATATGATAAATTAATAAATATAATTATGGTAACATTTAATTAAAATCTAATGAAATCACACTTATTTCTCATAATAGCATGTCTACAATTACCATTGAAGAATATAAGAGAAATATATTTTGTATGCATGTGCATGGTAATAAAAATAAGAAAAAGATATTATAACGATAGAAATATTTTTGTTTCAAAAAGTTGTATAGTACAAATTTTATAGCATAATGTATAAAAAGTATTTAACAAAAAACAGACATAAACCAAGAATATAATCTAGACGGAGACTTATTATATTTTTAGATTATATATAACCTATATATATAGTACTCACTCTTGACACACATACCAGACCTTATAATTGCATGAACTCCAAAGACAACATTGATTTCAACTAAATATCCACCAAAAGAGTACAAACTCAATTCTACCATTCAAATACTTATTCATGTTTTGAGAGAATCAAACAACATTTTACCTAGGATCAAACTAACACTGTGTTTCTGCTCATTGCATTTAAGTTTGTCTCAGAATTCCAGCCTCCCAGCAGCTAAGTCAAACATCACTTCCAATTCTCGTTTTACTCCATCATCAGCAAAGATGAAATCAATGGCATTCCTTGCCAGCTGAAACATCTCTCTTTTGTGTATACCTATGTGAAAATCGTAACAAAAGTCAGTAAGAAGATAAATCATGATCTTAAGTACAATGGCTGTACACGTTAAACACGTACCAAATGCAGATGAGGCAAGGATGTATTCACGAGATGAGCTGGTGGAGAAAACACCAGTATCATCGGTGCACAAGACAATCGGATGCTTAGAATTGTACAAATCGGCTGCAATCAAAAGTCAAAACAGTGGTGTGCATTACACACTTGGTTTACGTGGTGAATTATAGCAGTCGAGAATTTATATTGAAAAATGGAAAGAAGGCTGAATTTCTGTTTATTTTTCCCTGGATTACAATCTGACTGAAAGGCTGAAAGCTAGTACTATTGTACAGAAAAGAATCAAAAGATCTAACCGAAATGGTGAACATCCACAGAAGAGATGGTTTCGGTTTTGATGTTGGATGTCAAACAAATTTCGACCTGAAAACACACACGAGGAGGATTTAGTGTCAAGTTTCCCCACATTCAGTTTAAGCACATCGGGTACATGCAATTTAGCACATAGGGTATCAAGGAGAAAGAAAAGTGTGTCTCAAAAGTGTTAAGAAAGCAAGGAAAACGGATCATGGAAGGAAGAATCAATCATCATATGTTTGTGTATATCCTACTCAAAGATGAAAATGAACATGCAATTCTAACCGGAATCTTTGAAGACTTCAATTTTCTCCACTCCTCCTCTCCGAGGCAACAAGCATGGCCAATTCTTGCAGGTAGAAAATCTAGCATTGCATGGATTTCCTTGGGGTTTGGTACCTAAAAGCACTAAGAGTGAAATAAGCCAGTCAGAGAAGCTCCAGTTCGACACAGGATGTAAACATTCAATTGGGAAGCCAAGCCAAATGCACCTCTCCACAATGAAGAGTGATTAGAAGTCCCTGTTCTTTAGCAAATTCCAGCACAGGCAGAAAAGTTTGCCTATGTATAAACGATCAATTAGAAATAGAAAACTCATAGAGCCTGTGGAAGACAATGATGAAAACAAAACAGAGAATCTCTTGCAGATAAAACGGTACCATTCACCAACGACAGGATTGCCTGAAAGGTCGATTCCCACTACTCCTAAATGTCTCATTTCCAGAGCAAGTTTAACCTTCATAAAGAAGATTAGAGAAGTTAAAGGACATTGGCATTTAAGCAATGTATTCAAGTTAAACCTCATTCAGCATTAATCTGAACAACATACCGTTTCCATAGCAGCTTCAGTGGTCTCGCGACGGTCTATACTGAGAAGAAGTCTCACATAAATCTTCTTTCTTTGTGTTCCATTTTTTGTATCATATAGCGTATGAGCATTAGCAGGACATTCTACTTCTGAATCACGAAAAATGTCAACCTCAACAGTACTAACAGCCCTTAAACCCTCCAGAACTGCCTCCATGTATGACCTCTTACTCATCCCTTTGGAATCATTCCTCTGCATTAAGGAAGATTTAGAAAAATGTAAAAAAGGGGTTTGTATGTTTCAAAATGATTTTATACACCAAGTGGCTCACTTCAATAGAACCCAATCATCAAATAATCAATCTCCATTCCAACCTTAAGCCTTAAGTACACATAGAGCCCTCAAAGAAAACTCAACCTCTCAAGTTAAATATATGTTATAAAGGTTGAGCTTGAGTTAAGCCATTAAATCTAGGTCTACCTATTATGGCTCAATTTGTTTTCAGTCTAAACCCATACTAGCTAACTGGCTCATTTTCACGTTCATCTACAGGGAAAACAGCAACAAGGCACCTAATTTGCCGAGCAATACATCAAATTCAACCACACACTTGAATACCTTTGGAGTTGTCCTTAGCTCCAAGTATACAACGTTCTCTGCAGCAAAATCTTCAACTACCTGTTTATCCATAAAAATAATATCACAAAAGAAGTGTAGATATTGTCTAGTATATACTTCATACTATTATACGAAGTTGGAACTCTTATGAGTGTGAGATATACCTCTTTAGTAATTCTGGTAACAGTTTCGTGATCAGTTGTAAGAACATGAATCAAATCAAACAATTTGAAGACTTCAGGAAGTGAACGATCACCTGCGCAACAAGAGAAAAATTTGCGAATAAACACAAAAAAAATGAAAATTTTAAGGAAATAACAATATTGAAATAAAAATCTGGGAGATAGAATGTGCATACTTTTCAAGATAACATGTTCCACATCTGAGAAAACAATTATGCCCTTCTCCCCCAATTCTCTGCCTAGTTCCCTGAAAAATGGAGAATCCCCAGGATGGATTTATTAACACAAATCAAAGACAATTAATTTTCCCAGAACACATAATTAACTAAAAATACAGTCTTTGGAACCTAAAAGGGTCTAATTTTGTAATTTTCTCTGCTGTGTATACACATAACTTGCATACATACAGGCATCAGCATCACCCAGGAACTCTGATAACAAAAGGTATTTTCCAATTCTTTCATGAGATATTAAAAAATAGACTATACAATCAGAAGTTTAGAGATGTAAACGATAAAGCTACCAAGCATGTACGAATCCAAGAATGAAACTCACAAAAAAAGGGAGTGAAAGAAAATAAATTTGAGTTGAAGTAAAGAGAGCATACAATATAGTAGAGTTCCTAATGGAGCCATTAAGGTGGGCATGAAGTTCCAACTTCGGCATTGAAACCCACCATTCCATCCTTGTGTTTTTCTGGGTTTGCCCACTCTTCAACTTCTGTGGGTTAACTCTTTCTTCTTGGGCTAGAGAGAACAGAGGTATGATGTAGCATTGGAGAAAGAATTCGGTGTGATTCATAAATTCCAAAAGCTGAGGGGCTCAGATTTCCGAAATCTATACTATATATAAAAAAATTATCCTCCTCTAGAATTTTCCCGCCCAAACGTAGGGGTATTTTAGTAATATGGTAATTATAATTATAATATTATAATAATATTAATAATATTAAATATTAAGAATATTAATTATTATTATAGAATAATATTAATGATAGAATAATATTAATTATAATTGATTATAATAGGTTATTAGTAATATGGTAATTATTATGATAGAATACTATTAATGAGATAAGAATGTGGTTTTGATTGTTACAATTTTTGATAATGTCAATCATATTATATATATATATATATATATATATATATATATATATATATATAGTATTATCCTATTATGCCTATATGTAATCTTGAAATTGGCAGTTACATACTTTCATATGGAAATAATTATTATATAAATAAATATATATCTTACAATACTACACATTTCATTCCCTAATTTCATCCTAATCCCATTATATCCTCTTCATTAGTAATCATTATGCACTTCTTTCCATAACATAATCTTAATCCGAGTATATATTCTCTCATCTTCTTCCATTGTTGCAAAAAATTCTTCATCCTCCGAGTATGTATTCTCCCATCTTCTTCCATTGTTGCAAAAAAATTCTCCATCTTTCCCCATAATTTTTTCCCTTTTCTCGCCAAAAGGAAGAAAAGAACTAGCAAACAAGGATTATCAACTATGAATGTTTCGAGTGTGCGCAGTGAATTTTGATTTCTAGGGTAAGTATTCATGTTCACCAAAATACTTTTTCTCCAAAAGTAATCATTTTCGTAAGTGTTTATGTGCACCATCTTTCTAAAATCCTTCAAAAATAATTTCTATAGTATTTATGAATAATTGTTATTTGACTCATGACTTTATCAAATATTTGTATGTGTCTAGAGCAATCTTCATCTTCTCCATCTACGGATGCTTCTTTAATTTGGGAAAAACAAATGAATACTATATATTGCGGGAAGGATCTCTCCATGGTATACAGATTGCAGTCATCCAGAAGACTAGAAGCTACATATTCGACAAATCCAGAAGTCATCTCCATTGATGAAACCACTCCTGAGCAGTAGTCTTTGAAGATAATAAACATGCATTGTTCATCATCTTCAAAGAATTTGAAATAGTCTAAGATTGAACCCAAAAAAGGCATGATAGCCTTGGTTGTTTTGTTTTTGATTTACCACAAACAATATTTATTTGAGTTTCAGTTCTTCTTAATTTGACTGGACTAATTAAATGCTTAACATATGGATTAATTAACTCGTGTTTTCTTAAAGGAAACTGTAAAGAAAGGAAAAAACTAAAAAAAACACTAATTAACTCATGTTTTCTTTTTTTTTTTTTTTTTTACAAAATGACAAAATTGTTATATATCTAGACAAAAAACATATGTTCCATACAAATGATTTAAGATAAGAATTGATTCGTATAACGGAGTTGCTAGAGAACAAGTACATCTGCCCAATTTATAAAAATCTTAAATAATGATATATAAAATCTCCAAAGTTACAACACCGCATGTGTAGATCTACACATTAGCTATTAATTTGAGCAATTATTTGCTCAAAACTCAAGCAATAATAACATCAAAAAACATAAATGATCCAAAACATATCTTCAATTGCACTATATAATATTTGATGTTTTAATTTAAATAATTATATATTGATCCAAATATTTTTAATATATTATAACAAATTCATTCCGTGCATCGCACGGACGAAAATACTAGTTTTGATAACAAAATTTATTATTTCCCCATCAACCCAAGATTTTTTGTGATAAGAAAGGAATTAGGGGAAAAGACTTGTAATTTTGTGGAAATAAAATATAAATTTAAATTACATTGTTTGATAGAAAGAAATATAATTATTGTGTTGGGAAAGAAAAATGTGATATAAATACTAAAATGTCATTGTGTAATAATAATCACCAAGGATAGTAGTGTCTATTTTTTCTTTTCCAACAACCATTGAATTGTAGTTCATGAAAAGTACCCATGAATTACAATTCAACAAAAGAGGGAATTGCTATATCGTGAAATCAATCAAACATTATAATTGGAATGAACAACGAATTATTGTGTAATTACAATGCAATTCAAGTGGTTTTTAGAACTCCCTTGATCCTCATGTGAAACTTTGATCTTTTTCTTTTTTAAAAGCTGCCCAATTAATTGGACTAAGGTAAACTTAGGGTTTTTAAAGTTAACGAGGATAGAAGTGTTATAAGTCAATAAAGAGATATTTCGTTGAGAATTGATTCGGGAATTAGGATACCCATGATGTATGGTTGGGTTTAAGGAACCTATTAGGAATGCCACTAGTTTGACGCTGAAATTTTAGGCATTTATTATGGTCTAAAAGTGTGTTGAAAAATATACGGAATGAGATCCATCGAGTTCACTTGATTAAATTTGAAGGGTATTTACATCTTGTTAGAGCAATTCAAGAGTCCAAGAAAAGGCTTTTATATATATATACACATACGAAAATATTTAAATTAGAAGCTCGATCAATAGGTAGTTAGGTTTTTAATTAGTTGTTTGACTATCCACCATAGAGAATTAGGCCACTACTTTGATAGGACATTAACAAACTCTAAAGACATTGTTGGTGTGCGCACTTAATTTCGCTTTATATAATTTGGTTATGTTTTCACGTTATATTAAAAGTTAAAACAGACACAACCACACATTCATGTTTCATAAAAACACACACACAAAACCACACATTCATGTTTCATTTATATTTATTGATGAACGACATAAAGGAGGGCTAAACCCCATCAACTAAATACTCTACCAACCAACAACAGAAAGCTACAAAGCTCAAGTACACCCACAAGGCCACAACTTCTCTCCTCAAAATCTTTTAAACATACAGGAGAAGGTTGTTGAGTATTGGTTGGAAAGCGAAACCATCCTTTATCCAATACAAGGTTTTCTTAAAAACAAAAAAACAAAACAAAAAAACAACAACAATAATAATAATAAACAACCTCACAAATAGTGCATAACTTTACTTCCTCAACACCATAAATTAATCAAATAAAATTATGTAAACATATTGGAATTGATACTTATTAAGAAAGTGAATAACACATTGGAATTGATACTTATTAAGCTTTAGAATTAAAAATTAATATAATTTAATATAATAGCATTGAAAAATGTGCGTAGCAATAAATTCTTTGCTAGACCCATCCAATCGGTCATAATGCAGAAGATGGGAGGAGCCAAATAGTCCCGTCCAAAACGCAGCGTTTTGAGTGGGCGGGAACTTATTTCCCGATTTTATTTAACAAAAATGTCCGGCTTTATTATAGTAGAGATTCGAATATTCGAATAATATTCGAATCGAATCTATCCTGATTTGTATTTGGATTTGAATAACATTCGAATCAAAATGTGTATTCGAATTCGGATTCGTATTCGAAATATTCGAATTCGAATCACGAATCGAATCAAAATTATTTGATTTGTTTACGCCCCTAGTTTCTGCTCATTGCATTTAAGTTTGTCTCAGAATTCCAGCCTCCCAGCAGCCAAGTCAAACATCACTTCCAATTCTCGTTTTACTCCATCATCAGCAAAGATGAAATCAATGGCATTCCTTGCCAGCTGAAACATCTCTCTTTTGTGTATACCTATGTGAAAATCGTAACAGAGATCAGTCAAAAGATAAATCATGATCTAAAGCACAATGGCTGTACACGTCAAACTCGTACCAAATGCAGATGAGGCAAGGATGTATTCACGAGATGAGCTGGTGGAGAAAACGCCAGTATCATCGGTGCACAAGACAATCGGATGCTTAGAATTGTATAAATCAGCTGCAATCAAAAGTCAAAGCAGTGGTGTGCATTACACACCTGGTTTACGTGGTGAATTATAGCAGTCGAGAAGTTATATTGAAAAAATGGAAAGAAGGCTGAATTTCTGTTTATGTTTTTCCCTGGATTACAATCTGACTTAAAGCTAGTACTATTGTACAGAAAAGAATCAAAAGATCTAACCGAAATGGTGAACATCCACAGAAGAGATGGTTTCGGTTTTGATGTTGGATGTCAAGCAAATTTCAACCTGAAAACACACACGAGGAGGATTTAGTGTCAAGTTGCCCACATTCAGTTTAAGCACATCGGGTACATGCAATTTAGCACATAGGGTCTCAAAAGTGTTAAGAAAGCAAGGAAGAACCAATCATCATATGTTTGTGTATATCCTACTCAAAGATGGAAATGAACAAGCAATTCTAACCGGAATCTTTGAAGACTTCAATTTTCTCCACTCCTCCTCTCCGAGGCAACAAGCATGGCCAATTCTTGCGGGTAGAAAATCTAGCATTGCATGGATTTCCTTGGGGTTTGGTACCTAAAAGCACTAAGAGCGAAATAAGCTAGTCAGAGAAGCTCCAGTTCGACATGGGATGTAAGCATTCAATTGGGAAGACAAGCCAAATGCACCTCTCCACAATGAAGAGTGATTAAAAGCCCCTGTTCTTTAGCAAACTCCAGCACAGGCAGAAAAGTTTGCCTATGTATAAATGATCAATTAGAAATAGAAAACTCATAGAGCCTGTGGAAGACAATGATGAAAACAAAACAGAGAATCTCTTGCAGATAAAACGGTACCATTCACCAACGACAGGATTGCCTGAAAGGTCGATTCCCACTACTCCTAAATGTCTCATTTCCAGAGCAAGTTTAACCTTCATAAAGAAAATAAGAGAAGTTAAAGGACATTGGCATTTAACCATTTAAGCAATGTATTCAACTTAAACCTCATTCAGCATTAATCTGAACAACATACCGTTTCCATAGCAGCTTCAGTGGTCTCGCGCCGGTCTATACTGAGAAGAAGTCTCACATAAATCTTCTTTCTTTGTGTTCCATTTTTTGTATCATATAGTGTATGAGCATTAGCAGGGCATTCTACTTCTGAATCACGAAAAATGTCAACCTCAACACTACTAACAGCCCTTAAACCCTCCAGAACTGCCTCCATGTATGACCTCTTACTCATCCCTTTGGAATCATTCCTCTGCATTAAAGAAAGTTTTCAAAAATCTTAAAAAGGGATTTGTATATTTCAAATGCTTTTATACACCAAGCGGCTCACTTCAACAGAAACCAATCAAACCAACAAAACCTAAAAATTATACTCAGCCACAAGGAAAAACAGCAACAAGGCACCTAATTTGCCGAGCAATACATCAAATTCAACCACACACTTGAATACCTTTGGAGTTGTCCTTATCTCCAAGTACACAATGTTCTCTGCAGCAAAATCTTCAACTACCTGTTTATCCATAAAAATAATATCACAAAAAAAGTGTAGATATTGTCTAGTATATACTTCATACTATTATACGAAGTTGGAACTCTTATCAGTGTGAGATATACCTCTTTCGTAATTCTGGTAACAGTTTCGTGGTCAGTTGTAAGAACATGAATCAAATCAAACAATTTGAAGGCTTCAGGAAGTGAACGATCACCTGCGCAACAAAAGACATTTTGCAAATAAACACCAAAAAAAAAAAAATTCAAAATTTTAAGGAAATAACAACATTGAAATAAAAATCTGGGAGATAGAATGTGCATACTTTTCAAGATAACATGCTCCACATCTGAGAAAACAATTATGCCCTTCTCCCCCAATTCTCTGCCTAGTTCCCTGAAAAATGGAGAATCCCCTCGATGGATTTATTAACACAAATCAAAGACACATTAATTTTCCCAGAACACATAATTAACTAAAAAATACAGTCTTTGGAACCTAAAAGGGTCTAATTTTGTAATTTTCTCTGCTGTGTATACACATAACTTGCATACATGCAGGCATCAGCATCACCCAGGAACTCTGATAACAAAAGGTATTTTCCAATTCTTTCATGAGATATTAAAAAATAGACTATACAATCAGAAGTTTAGAGATGTAAACGATAAAGCTGCCAAGCATGTAGGAATCCAAGAATGAAACACACAAAAAAAAGGGAGTGAAAGAAAATAAATTTGAGTTGAAGTAAAGAGAGCATACAATATAGTAGAGTTTCTAATGGAGCCATTAAGGTGGGCATGAAGTTCCAACTTCGGCATTGAAACCCACCATTCCATCCTTGTGTTTTTCTGGGTTTGCCCACTCTTCAACTTCTGTGGGTTAACTCTTTCTTCTTGGGCTAGAGAGAACAGAGGTATGATGTAGCATTGGAGAAAGAATTCGGTGTGATTCATAAATTCCAAAAGCTGAGGGGCTCAGATTTCCGAAATTTTGATAAGGCCTTCTCCATTAGCATGTTTTGACACAAGTTTTATTAAAAAAAAACTACCCTTTTTGTTTTACACAAATGGGGGTGTTGTTTTTTTGGAGAATTCTTTCTCCTGCAACACCCCCTTATATGTCAGGATTTTGTCAGTTGTTCATTTGCTTTTTATGTTTTGTTTTCTTCTTCAGCTGGCCTATTGATTCGTATTCTTTTTTTCTTTTTTTTTTTTCTTTTGGCTGGCTGTTGATTGTAAAGTTAACGAGGATAGAAGTGTTAGAAGTCAATAAAGAGATATTTCGTTGAGAATTGATTCGGGAATTAAGATACCCATGATGTATGGTTGGGTTTAAGGAACCCATTAGGAATGCCACTAGTTTGACGCTGAAATTTTGGGTATTTATTATGGTCCAAAAGTGTGTTGGAAAAGATACGGAATGAGATCGAGTTCACTTGATTAAATTTGAAGGGTATTTACATCTTGTTAGAGCAATTCGAGAGTCCTGGAAAATGAATTAGGCTTGCTTTTTTTGATATACACATACGAAAATATTTAAATTAGAAGCTCAATAGGTAGCTAGTTAGGTTTTTAATTAGTTGTTACCATAGAGAATTAGGCCACTACTTTTTTTGGACAATGACAAATTCTAAAGACATGGTTGGTGTGCGTACTTCTTTTAGCTTTATATAATTTGGTTATGTTTTCACCTTATATTAAAACACACACACAAAACCACACATTCATGTTTCATAAAAACACTCACAAAACCACACATTCATGTTTCATTTATATTTTATTGATCAACGACATAAAGGAGAGCTAAACCCCATCAACTAAATACTCTACCAACCAACAACAGAAAGCTACAAAGCTCAAGTACACCCACAACTTCTCTTCTCAAAATCTTTTAAACATACAGGAGAAGGTTGTTGAGTATTGGTTGGAAAGCGAAACCATCCTTTATCCAATACAAGGTTTTTTGTTAAAAAAAAAAAAAACAAACAAACAAAAAACAACAACAACAACAATAATAATAATAATAAACAACCTCACAAGTCACAAATAGTGCATAGCTTTACTTCTTCAACACCATAAATTAATCAAGTAAAATTATGTAAACATATAATTATTGTACAACTTTTATAATTGTTGGTACAGAAATCATGTTTATATTATTGGCATATATTGATCCATGACATGAAGGATTATATTGATTCATGAAATGAAGGAATATATTGATCCATGAAATGAAGGAATATATTGATCCATGACATGAAGGAATATTTTAATGCATGCATACAAAATGAGTGGATATAATGCAATTCATGGATATGAATGAGTGGATCACATGAAGAATGGTGGATGGATCTGGCAAGTGGCATATCAATGTTTATTTCCAAAATTTGTGTGATCCAGATTTTTTCCCTCTCCCACTTTCATGCTTAGTGTCTGAACATGGGATGGGAATTCCTAAAAACAAGGTTCCAAAAATACTATAAAAGGGGAACCTTGTAATGGGATTAAAGTGAAGTTTCAAGGAGTAACAATTCAAGAGTCACTGACTACACAAAAGAAACTTCAAAGGTTTGGGTCTAGAAACGAGTACTATATTTGGAGAAGCAGCTCCGCGCAGTACTAGTACACCTTGTGTCGAAATCCAGGTTGGCATACAATTTGTGTAATTGATAGATTAGCTCAAATTGTATTTAAAATTTTCTTACTGAGTTATTGTATAAGGTTGGCGTTAAAATAGGCGGTAGGCCTAGTTTTGTAAATCGGTTGAACCTTGTACTTGTAAAAACCAGCGGGTTGATCTAGTGGAAAATTTTGGGCGTGGCCCCGCAGATTAGGAGTGTTCTCCGAACTGCGTTATTAAATTCGTGCGTTCATTATTTACATTATATCTATTAGGAGTATTATCAGGAGTAATTGTCTCTTGCCTAATTCCCTAGTTAAATATAGTGTTTATTCGTTGGTATTCTGCATTACATACTTACAATTGGTATCAGAGCGTGTGTCGCTTAATTTGCTAGCGAGATCCTAGGGATCCTCGAGAAATTGTTTTGCAGGATGGAAGAAGGTGCATCCATTACACGACCTCCACTGTTAAAGGGAGTCAGTAATTATGCCTACTGGAAGGCTAGAATGAAAGCCTTTGTGAAATCTTTGGACGAGGAATGTTGGGATGCCATTGAAAATGCATGGACTCCGCCCATGATGACGGTCGAGAACGAAGTGAAGAAAAAACCCCTCAGTCAGTGGACATCAGAAGAAAAGAAACGCTCACAAGCAAACAATAGGGCTATGAATGCTATTCATAGTGCTCTTGGACCAGATCAATTTGTATTGATCTCAGCCACGGATATTGCAAAAGTTGCTTGGGATGCACTGATGAATCACTACGAAGGTACAGGATCCGTCAAAGTCTCAAAACTACAATTGCTCATGACCAAGTATGAAAATCTGAGGATGGAAGAAATTGAAACAGTATCTGAGTTCAGTGCTAGGGTAAAAATCTGATAAACAACGCACAAAACTTGGGTGAACCATTTGAGGAAGAAAAAGTGGTTCGAAAAGTTTTGAGGTCCTTACCCCCGAGGTTCAAGATGCAAGCTGTTGCTATAAAGCAATCAACAGATCTAAAAACTCTAACGTTAGATGCTTTAATGGGAAATTTGCAGACTTTTGAATTGGAAATGGAGGAGGAAGATAGGTACCTGAACAAGGACAACAAAGGGGTTGCATTTGACGCTATGGTACCTGCAAGAGCAGACTCCGATACAGAAATGAACGATGTCATGGTCATGTTGTCTAAGAAGTTTGGAAAAATGCTCAGAAAAGCTAAAGGACAAGGGAAGCTGAAACCAAATAACAAAGGAGCTGGACATGGAAATACTCAAAAACCAAGAGGTCAAAATCAAGATTTCAAATCCAAGGGCGTTCAGTGTTATGAATGTGGTGGTTATGGACATATTGCTGCAGATTGTGGAAACAACAAAGGTAAGAAATCGTACACACTTACCTGGAGTGATTCTGACGATTCTGACAATGGTGAACCAGCAGAACCACAGACAGGAAACTTTGTTGCATTCCATGGAAATATGTACCACCCTGATGACGTTGAAGAGCGTGCAAACTACGAGAAGTTCTTCAAAATTCCAGATTTTGTAGACGACAGTGAAGTAACAAGAGACTCAAATCAGGTGCAGCCTACCACACAAGAGGTAGCTGAGGAGATACATACCGACGATGAGAATGTTGACCTTGCAGAAGCTTATGAAGAGCTGTACAAAAACTGGTACAAGGTAAGTAAGCTGAATCTTAAGTTAATTAAGAATGTTGAGTCTCTAGAATTGGAAAATTCAGCCCTAAAGACCTCTGTAGAAGACCTTAAGATTGATTTAGATACGAAGGTTTCAAATGAACAACACCTGCAAAAAGAAAACTCAGCACTAAAATCATCAGTAGAAAAACTTAAGACTGATTTAGATGCAAAAGTTTCAAATGAACTATATCTGCAAAAGGAATTGGAAAGTTTCAAAAAACGTGTTAGAATGTTGAACACAGGGACCAATAGTCTAAATGAAATTCTTCAGTCCCAAGGGAACAACCATAACAAAGCAGGTCTAGGATTCACAAGCAGGCAGGGTAATCATAAAACCGCATGGGTGCCCGAAATGAAGTCCAAGAGGAACACAGAAGGCATAAGGTACATAAATAGATTTCTTTACAAAAGATGTTTCAGATGCACCATGAAAGGCCATGGTTGGAGAAGCTGCGGACAAATCAAACCACGGCAAGTGTGGCGACCCAAGAAAACTTGCTTGACGATAAAATGATTTTTTTTGGTCTGGTATAAAAAAAATTAAAAATGCTTAATTTATTTTTTGTTTCATTTTTTTAATTATTTAACTTTCATCATGTTAGTTTGTTTTGCAGATTCAATTATACACTTGTTTAAAAAAAATATTCAAAAACAAAAAAAAAAGGGAAGAAAAAATCAGACCTTGTACGCCAGATGAAAATAAGTTCATTGTAAAGTGAAGATTGACAATATTCTGAAAAGGCTTCGTCATGAAGACGCGGTGAATGTCGATATTCCTTCTGAGGTTGCGTCCTCTTCGGCTTCATCCTCTAATGAAGAATCACCGACTTCCCCTTCTGGTTGATGGCTAGTCCATGGGTAAATTCTCTCGGTTTTGGTCTTAGTGGATTTAATAATGTTGTTATTTTTTCATGAAGTAGTATATCTGTAGTTGGTGGATAGAATCTGTGTCAGAAACTTTTTCCCTTTCACATAACTTGATTTATCCATCACCAAATTCGAGCCTTAAAATCCTACATTGTTCTGCATGCTCCGAAACAGGGATACTTGCACTTTTTGTTTGCGATTGAAATTGCTTTCTTACTATATGCGCAAACAAATTCCATATTATTGCTCGCAGTTGTCTTACCGATGTATCATCTTTTGTTTGGGCTGTACCTAGAAGAGGGCTACCCGTACTTAATATGGTTCAAAAGGAGCCTGAGAAGAGTACGGTGTGAAAGCTATCTAGTGTACGTTTCACTTAGAAGAGGGCTACCCGTACTTAATATGGTTCAAAAAGAACCTGAGAAGAGTCCGGTGTGAAAGCTGTCTAATGTGATATCATTTTCGCGGCCTCTTTTCTGTCCTCCATTGCTCCACCTCTGCCTCCAAACAGAAAACAAAAGACTCTATCCTGAACGTGATCTATTCCTACTAGCCCTTAATATCTATTCTATCTACTGATTGCTTATGTATTGCTCATGATTGAATTCCAACTTTATTGTTTCACTAATGCTATGCTTAAGTTGCCTTTGGCACTTGTTTATCAAAAGGGGGAGTATACGAAAGGACAGTGCAAAGCAAGCAAATCAGGGGGAGTATACAAAGGGGGAGTACAAAGTAAGGGAGAGTCATGGTTGTTTGATCAACATATGCCAAAGGGGGAGATTGTTGGTACAGAAATCATGTTTATATTATTGGCATATATTGATCCATGACATGAAGGATTATATTGATTCATGAAATGAAGGAATATATTGATCCATGAAATGAAGGAATATATTGATCCATGAAATGAAGGAATATATTGATCCATGACATGAAGGAATATTTTAATGCATGCATACAAAATGAGTGGATATAATGCAATTCATGGATATGAATGAGTGGATCACATGAAGAATGGTGGATGGATCTGGCAAGTGGCATATCAATGTTTATTTCCAAAATTTGTGTGATCCAGATTTTTTCCCTCTCCCACTTTCATGCTTAGTGTCTGAACATGGGATGGGAATTCCTAAAAACAAGGTTCCAAAAATACTATAAAAGGGGAACCTTGTAATGGGATTAAAGTGAAGTTTCAAGGAGTAACAATTCAAGAGTCACTGACTACACAAAAGAAACTTCAAAGGTTTGGGTCTAGAAACGAGTACTATATTTGGAGAAGCAGCTCCGCGCAGTACTAGTACACCTTGTGTCAAAATCCAGGTTGGCATACAATTTGTGTAATTGATAGATTAGCTCAAATTGTATTTAAAATTTTCTTACTGAGTTATTGTATAAGGTTGGCGTTAAAATAGGCGGTAGGCCTAGTTTTGTAAATCGGTTGAACCTTGTACTTGTAAAAACCGGCGGGTTGATCTAGTGGAAAATTTTGGGCGTGGCCCCGCAGATTAGGAGTGTTCTCCGAACTGCGTTATTAAATTCGTGCGTTCATTATTTACATTATATCTATTAGGAGTATTATCAGGAGTAATTGTCTCTTGCCTAATTCCCTAGTTAAATATAGTGTTTATTCGTTGGTATTCTGCATTACATACTTACAATAATGAATAAATATATGTGGACATTACTATAGGTATTATATATGATACGTAGTAATATATATATATATATATATATATATATATATATATATATATATATATATTCATCATTTGTATTATTGTAGTTATACCAGAACTATGTATATCTTATATATGTTATATTGAAGGATGATTAATAAAAGACCGATAATTGATCTACTCTTCGTATCTATTGTCTTCTTTTTCTTTTTTCTACTTTACTGTATATTGTCATATCTGTTAATCGATGATACATCTGGTTTCACAACATCAAATATTTATTTAATATTATACTCTCAATATATATGCTCAATTTATTGTGGCTGTCCAGTCTAGTTATAATTTTTTTTCTCAACTTATTGTGGAAAGAATTTATGCACTCACTGACGATTTGGTGCATAGCAGTATGAAAGGATAATGCAGGCTGGTTGGGTGAGAAACTGAGAAAAAATAATAATAATAATAATAATAATGGTTTTCACCAACCTGTAATAAGTATATATAACGTTAATTTAATGCATTTTTGCCAATCTGTGTTTCTCGTACAAGTTCCAGACCTTATAGCGCAGCTACCCCTCACCAATGGTGCACCGTGCACGAGATCTCTGTGACTTCTTTCAACTTGAACATGATGTGAGTGTGTCCATACACGTTGAATATAACATTAAATTAAAATTACTATTTTCACAGTTAAAACCTGTCCACGAATCTATATATTTAGTATTGTTACCTCTTATATGTATAGTTTGCAAGCTATTACATAAAAGAGGTTCGTCTAGTGCCACACTGCCCACACACATTTGGATAGTGATTGTAAGTTAATTTCTACCGTCATCACCTGAAATTACTATTTTCATATTAAATGTTATATATAGTACTATGTTATCATCATTGTTTAACTAGTACATATCCATAGAGAAAACATATAGTACGTATAAAAATGATTTAACTAGTACTATGTTATCAAATATAAAATTTGCCATACGATCGACAACTTGAGCATGCATCCTCCGGTTGCTTTTCAACATATCTTCCCAGATGAAAAGCTAAGCGTTCCTTGTAGGAGAATGATAGTTAATATGAGCGCGTGTTTAGTTTTTATGTGTTATGCTCTTTTTTTTTTTATTAAACAAAAATAAGTAAAGAATATATATATATATATATATAAAAATATAGTACATGCATGATTAAGATAATATATCATCTCACCAATTTGTTTTTGTCAGATTATTTTATGAACTCCACCTCACTAATTTGTTTCGCCATAATCAGGTTTTTTGTAGCATAACAAACTTTGTTGTAAACGCTTCAATTTATGATTAATAATGAATTAAAAAAAAATGAAATAGCCTGCGGGGAAAAGGTGGCGCCCATGAGGATGGCTGGATTTGCTATTTTAAGAGGGAGCATGCATGGTGGTGTCTCCTGTGCATACAGTTTTGATGAATGGCTCCAGCACGGACCAGCCAGCCCTATTAATAACGGCCAACCACCAGCAATCTTTGTGATTAACTGCCCACTCTGCTTCTGCCACGCTGTTCCAATAGTAAATGGACTTTGACTTATCATCCACCGTCCCACCTTGGAAAATATACATCAAATAACAATACTTTCAAAATGAGTACGTTGAGGTGACTGTACGTACTGATTCACTGGGTCCATGGTTATAAAGAAAATTAAATGAATCATTTCAATTAACATTAATATTTTTGACTATTAATATAAATAATGTTGGCGTGGCATATTAATAAGACTAAGTCTAAATATAGGTACATATAAAATTAAATATAGCATAACTATCCTTTAATTTGTAGGTAGGGGACAATGATATACTGGTGGAAGTACAGTAGCGATATGAATGCGTGTTTTGCGTAAAGACTTTGCATGGGATCTATGTATTAATTAGCAATTGTACCATGCAATATCCATACTGATGCTTATTTCTACACGCTTTCCGACATACTTTAATTTTATGTTACATATATAATATATTGCAAGGAATTCAACATAGGCACATATATTCCACTGTTACTACACAAACTCAATTCAATATATGATATTCATTATGACATTCTATCTATCATTTCTTTAATTTGCATAATTAAGAGTAATATAATTAGGCCCCATGACAGTCAACTACTACACTCGGACATATATCCTTCAATTCTATCATATATTGATACCACTTTCTGCAACACCTACTCTATTAGATACCTACATTACATCAAATAAAATAAACTAAATGACATTTAATAAAATTGTATTACATACCATTTATATCGATAGTTTTACATGATGGTGCTTAGCTTAAACGTGGGAAATCCGATCCAAATAATTATATTTATTAAATTGTCATATAATCATCTTGGCCCTAGGCAAGATGATTGCTTTTAGGGGGTTCTTCATCACAACGGTGAAAGCAAATGTCTCAGTCGGGTCGGGTGGGCTACCCGGAACCGGAATCCATTTGAATGCTTGGACCATCTTAGCTAGCATCATGTTCACATGCAACGTACCCAAGGTCCACGCCGGGCAGATCCGACGACCCGCTCCGAACGGCAGCATCTTCACGCCCCTCATTCCGGTGATGTCCACGTCCACTCCGTCGCCGGTCAAGAACCTCTCCGGGCGAAACTCGCCGGGATCTTTCCAGAGGGTGGGGTCCTCCGTCACCCACGCGGTGTAGAATTCCACGTACGCGTCGGAAGGAATGGTGTAGCCGCCGAGCCGAGTGTCCTTCGTGGCGGAGTGTGAGAGGACGAAATGGCTGGGAGGATGCCGCCGGAAAGTCTCTTTCACGATGGCGCCGAGATAGGGCATTTTCTCGACGTCCTCCTCTGTTATAGCCCCGTCTTTCCCGACGCAATCCACGATTTCTCTGTAGAGCTTTTCCTGGATATTTTGATCGATTACGAGGTGAAGCAGAGCCCATTCCAGCGCGGTGGCGCTGGTATCGGTTCCGGCACTGATTGTTTCCGAGACAAGCGTCACGATTTCTTCCTCTCCAAGTTTCCGCCCCGCCGGTTCGAGCCCGAATAGCGAGTCGATATACGCAGCCCCGTTAGGGCTCACCATTTCCGAATTAGATTTCTTGCCTTCAACAAACTCCCTCCGATCTCTCACCAGAGGAATCAAGCAATCAAGCTGCGTCTTCCTCAGCTCCTTCGCCCGTTTCACCTGTCGCCGGAACAGCGGCGTTAAAACCGGCAAAAAATCCGGCAGCTGCGGCGCCGTGATGAGCATCACGTCCTTGAGAATGCTCTCAATTTTCCTGATCCGCTCCTCCGAGATTTTCGCTCCAAAACAGAGACAAATCAGGATGCTGCATATCGTGAGGCGGCAGTTAGCCATAACCTCCACGTAGCCATTTCTAGAAGCTTCGTCTCGAATCCTCTTCATATGGTGCTCCATCGCCCACTTCCTTATCCAGCTGCACTGCTTGATCCTCGTAGGGTTTATCAGCTCCGTCACGAAGTTCCGCCGGAGCGCTCGCCACAGCGGCCCGTACTCGGCGGAGTTGATCGCGCATTTTCCGACGCTGAAGATGAGTCGGATCGGCGAATCCGCCGGACGATTAGCGAAGATTGGCCCCTGTTGCACCAGAGCTTCGTGAATAAGCTCGGAGCTGGTGACGATAACCAGAGTGCGCTGTCCCATTTGCATGGTGAAAATTGGACCGTATTTCTTACGTAAATCACGTACCACGTAGATGAACGGCCGGCGCTGGAGCACCACTTGGAACAGATTCCCTACTAGCGGCCAACCCGGCGGCCCCGGCGGGAGATTCTTCGGACCGCCGCCGGTGACCGACCAGTAACGCCACCACAGGCATAGGAAGACCGTGGCCAACAAAAGTATTGCAGCGTCCATTAACTCCATAGCGTGATTTCCTTTTTTATCTTTTTTTTTTTTTTTTTTTTAAATGAAGAGAGAATTTCCCTTTTTTACTTTGTTTGGTTGTAGGGATATTGAGCAAGCGAAAGGAGTAGTTTGGTTTATAAAGATGAAATTGGCGAGGGTGAATTAAATGACCTTACCTACCCTCACTAATTTCTAGTACCTTATTTTTAATTTTTTTTTTTTAAATTTTGTATCAGAAATGCATTTATTGTAAATACGGATTCATCCTTATAACCATTAACCAATATGGTTGCATTTATACTCGAATTTTTATTTTTATTTTTTTAAATATGAGGAGGAACCTAGACAAGACACCAAGAAGGAACTAAGCGTCAAGCCAGACAACTCGCTGTGTACAGACACCCATAAGGTCATTGCAAACTTGGCTTCTACATTCTGGGGGTGACTCGTAAAATTCTATCCATTCAGTCTCCCCACAAAGCGCAAGCTAAGCCAGCTCATTCGCAACCTGATTTTGCTCACGATATATACATGTGGACTGTCTTGCATCCTCCTTCAATATTCATCTTCCTGAGATGTTCCATGATGGTGTCCTGTTGTGAGAGGTGTATGCATGAAGTTAGCAATCTCCTTAGAATCAATTTGTATTTCACAATTTTCATATCTTTTGCTTTTAACCCACTGCATTCCCATCGCCAAGGCCTTCCATTCTGCTTCTAAGGGCGTCGCAGCCAGAAACTCCCGAGCGCATCCCGCAATCCAATTACCAATTTATACTTGATTTTCTACAAACAATAAAAATTGAAAGTGGTTGAAAAATGAACAAAAATAGGTTAAAGAAAATTTGAAACATTAAAAATAGTGAGATTATAAGTACACAAAAATGTGGTGTATATACTTATAATTTTGTATAAGTTGTGCAAGTAGTTATGGTTGAGCATGCACCACTTTTTAATTTTAGAGCATTTTTTTTAACATTCGATATTAATATTAGATAATATTGTCAAAAATTAAACTCCGTGACATTCTGATACAAAAATCATGTTTCACCTATTCGATCATATCTTTCACGGCAATATATGCATATTAGTATAGTTGGTTAAATTGCATGTGGAAAATATATTGAGGCCCTGCCATGGCCATACAATGCATTTATATATGCATTAAATAGGTCGCCTTTCCCTCTTAAAATAAGGGAAAATCAATAAATAAAGAAATATATATATGATCGAAACATTGAGAGGAAAAATTTATATTGACTTTTCATTTATTTATTTCTATTTTGACTCATATATAGCTTATATGTACATTTTTGTCAATACAAGTACTTCGTACGAAGATATAAGTCACATAACACGCATAAAAAGGGTCCTGCACGTAATTTCTTCATCAACCATACGCGCTTTGTTATATGCTATCATCTGGTCCCCCTCTAGCCTAGATATATTTCTCAGATTAATTATGATTATATTGTACGGAGTAATATATATTTAGAATTACTTAATTAAGTAGTTAAACTTTTTATTACATTGACTGACAATGGTTTGTCACCATTAATAATCTCATTATAACATTTTTTGTTTGCTTGAACCCTAACCATGCATATAAGTGCTCATACGATAACACTTGATACTATACAAAACATTTATCGAGTACTATCTGTTCATAGCTATTTTAATTTCTCAACCGTACCAGATGAAGCACAAAGAGCCAATAATACCTCTACCGAGGCTCGAACTCATGTAGGGGTGCAATCGAGTGCCATTAGACCACATGATACTATACAAAACATTGATTTGTATTGATCACTAAATTTCTTTGGTTACACATTACTCTAAATTAAAGTTCAATAAATTGAATTATTATTATTGTATTCAAGGGTAATGTTATTTGCACTAAATTTCATTTTATCTAATATAACTAGACACATTAATTTAAGCGTAACTAATAAACAAATAAAAAATATTATGACATATAACTCAATTACAGATGATTTAAATTTAATAAACTCAACAACTTGAAACAATAGGTAAGAAAGTAAATAATGCTACGGTAAAATTACAGAAATGACTATGTTAAAGAGTTTTGAGCACTGTTACAAAAATCGGCCGCCTAGGCACTCCTACGCCGATGCGAATTGTTGCCTAGGCGTCCATTTAGGTAGCCGGCTGCCTAGCGCCTAACTCGCCCAACTCGACAGAGTTAGCCGAGTTAACTCGGGCGAGTCGGGTCTTGTTAATTTTTTTTATTAAATTTATATATATTTATATTTATTTATTTATATAAATAAAATAAGTAAGAGATATAAATATAATATAATATATGCATGACAATATGTTATACACCTATTCACATGCATTATTTTTTCGTTTTTATAGGTTGCCGCCTAGACACCGCCTAAAACGCCTAGGCGCTCGCCTATTGCAACCATGGTTTTGAGAACAATCAAATTAATTAGAACAACCATATATGGTTGTAGTTTTCGTGTGGAAACAAATACAAATGTACTAAACTTAATGCTAGCTAGGGTGGTTTACAGATGAGTTGTACAGAGTATTTAATTCTCTGTACTGTAATAATCCATGGCCAAACAATCCTTTAGATAGCTCAGCTCGTTTGACAGCCAAACTTGCGACTTTATCCATGGCACCCTATTTAATTTGTGTCTATCAACAACACGAAAATGTACAGTACTTGATGCAGTCGTGCACGCATCTCTCCGCACTCATATGTTTCCTGCTTTGATATTTCATAGAGACATGCCCCAAACATGCACTTATAGAAAGAGATAATAGTTGGCAAAAATTTTATGGTCCAGCGGTATAACTGTGACTATTTCAAATGAGAGATCATAGAGGTGCCGTTGAAATATCGTTTGAAATTATATCTTATATTAATTCTTTAATATACTCTGGTACTTTGTATCTTTTTAATTCTAAACATTGAGCATTTTATGTAAAAAAAAAATTAAATCGGGACTCCACAAATTATTATGTTCACATACAACTAAACATGTGTATACCATTAATTGCCAACATATATGTAAATTTCAATTCCCCCTAACTTTATAAAACCCATTTACTCAGTCGAAAGTTGTTGTTGGAGAATTATGAATAATAAGACGATGAAAGAAAACTAAAAAACAGTGGGTGGAAGTTGGAAGACACATTTAATTGTTTGGGTGCAGGCAGGTTAAGTTGGAAGACACACATTAAGGGTTATTTGATTGTTTGTGGTGGAGAATAATTCATAGATAGATGTGAGTATTATTTTCAAAAAGGCAATTAAGGCTAGACCTAGATCCTTTTGTATTGATCATGTTGACTGGTTCACATCTAACAAGAAGTTAGTTTTTATGTCCATTGAATGACTTTGTTTGCTCGATATATGGAGCTATGAGCCTATGATATTCTTGAGTTTTTAGACCTTCAATATAGTGATTGTCAGATTTTAATTACACCCTTTTTAAGGGTCGAGACAAACACCATGACACACTCACACAGGACACTAACAAGTCCAATAACGCCACACAATCATCATAAACATCTCTCCGCACTCATGTTTCCTGCTTTGATATTTCATAGATACCTATCCCAAAATAATCTTCACATGATGGGTTTACCGTTGACTTATTCTGTATGTGCAGTTAACATTTCATGTGCTTGTAAATAAACAAAGGACACATAACATATTAACTACACACAAATAAAATGGTTACTAAAAACACATAAATTGTTAACTGCATGTACAAAATATGTTAATTACAAACATATAATATATTGGGGATTGTTATGCCATGGACCCGGTCATGTTCACAATTTTAGAACTCTATGTTCACAATTATAGAATTATATATTCACAATTTCATAATTCTATATTCAACATTATAAAACAATTTTTGAATCTATATAGCAAAATTGTGAAATATAGTTCAAAAATTATGAATATTAAGTAATGTAATTTTGTATATTGAGATCTACAATTGTGAACATATAGTTCTAAAATTGTGAACATAGACCTAGAGCATAATTTGCCATATATTGGTAACTGTAAGTATAAAATGTATCAACTGCAAACACATAGTTTTTGAATTAAGATCCACAATGCAAGATGAACCATGGTCCATGGTATAGACAAATTATTGCGTGGACCATGGTCCACACCACATAGTGATGTATGGACCATAATAAAAAGTACATTTTTAATATACTAAATGTACATTTTTTATGTATTGAACGTACATTATACAATATAATGTACATTCAGTACACAAATAATGTACATTCCCTGAATATAATGTACATTTTCAATATATTAAAAATACATTATTTTTATACTGAATATACATTATTTGATAGTATGGTCCACACAGCTGTGAGTAATAACTGCCGTAGTATAACAATTGTTCTAATCCACCTTCCAATCAATTGAACCAACAAAACCTATCCAAATTTTCTGGCCCAAAATCTATACCATTAACCAATCATTATGGGCCTAACCCAGTCCATCAAGTGGATATACTCGCCTCAAAAAGATTGTCTTCTGTCCCTCAATGAATTATCTTCTGAAAATCGGGGGAAGGGTTATATTTTCTGAAAGATAAGGGGTTTTCATGAGATTTTTCTTTTCATCTTCATCTTAGTGATAACTGATAAGGCGAAGTCTTAAGACTTCCAAATTCCAATAAACCCTCGCAAAACCTCAAAAATGGCGGCAAGTTTCACTTCATCATTCGCCAGCTGCATGTTCTCTTCAATTCTGTGCACTCCAAGCTGGCGCAAAAGCTTTGGAACTTCAGCCACAGTTGCCCAGACATGCCGCCGCTTAGTAAAAATTCACCAACAAAGCTTGGGCGCATCTTCTCGGATCAGAAGCTTCAGCTGTGCCTTATCTGCTTCTTCTGATTTGAAGCCTGCTTCTTGCACTGTTTCCTCTAATCGGTATTCCTCACTTTCCATTCTTATTACCGCCTTAATGTATTAGTGGAAGCTGATTCCTGTTTTTAGAACTATGGAGTGGTGTTGAAAATTGAAATTGATTTCATTTGCACAAACTTTCTCTCAGCTTAATTATAATGGTAAAGAAGAAGAAAACATCAAAATGTGCAAAGAAGAGATATACAGATGCCATTTTTTTTCTGACTATTTTAATCAATTTTGTTTTAGGCCCATTAAATATGAGCGTTTACTTCCATGCCCCTCACAGAATTTCCCTCCTAGAGTAGAGCACTTAGTTGTTATGAGGGAAGGACCTGTTCTGGAGTACATCAGTGAAGCATTGGATCTTCCTCAGATGTATGTAATTCTTTTCTTTTCAACATGTCCTAATATAACATCATAAGTTGCGGTACTATACTATAGGATCAATAAGATTTGGGTTTTAAACAATAATTTTCATCTTAAAGATATGTGGCAGATCTCATTCATTTTGGAGCTGTATATTACGCTTTAGTATGTCCAAAGCCTCCACCAACTGCCACATCTGAGCAAATTAAATTATATGAAGAAGTTACAGCTCCATCAGTTCTAAAGAAGAGAGCTTCAGTTAAAGGCAAAACTGTACGGGAAGCACAGAAAACATTCCGTATAAGTTCTGCTCACGACATTGTTGAAGCAGGAACTTACCTGCGGGTGCATGTACACCCAAAACGCTTTCCTAGGTAATTATTTAACAGTATGCATGATGTTTTTGTTGATCATGCTCCTATTATATAGTATAGTAATTTTATAGGATTTCAAATGAGCAGGTGCTACGAAATTGATTGGAAGTCTAGAATTATTGCCGTGGCAGAATCCTATGTGGTTTTGGACAAACCTGCGGGTACATCTGTATGTATAATGTTCAATATCTGCAAACAAAGATCTCAACATTAAGAATAAAATTAATATTTGTATAGAGGCTACTGCATATATTAAAATTTATAAAATAAGCAATCTTTGATTAAAACAGAAAAAAAATCCCCCGTCTCTGCCATAATTATCACTATCTTCTTTCTCAATCCCTTTACACTATATCTTCACTCAATAGAACCTACCACCCCCTCCTCTGCCATCATCAGCCACTGTCAACACTCCTCTCATGTTGGAGTTTGACCTTACACCAGTCAAAAGGAGAATATGACTGGTGGAGAATGACGAATTTTACTCAAAGAAGTGAACTTCACCCGTGTATTTGTTATTTTGCTTTCCTCCATGGTAACTCTTATGTCTTCTTTCTGTTCTGTTGCCTTGTAATCTCTTTCGCTAGCACTTTTAGATGCTACTTTAATAAGGCAGAATGTTCAAATCATGGATCTAAAATGAATATTTTTGGTCCATTTTCTCCATTATGCCCATGTGTGGTTAATTTTGAACTAAAGTTTCAACCTTGTGAAAAAAGTGAATTGAATTTTTTTTTTTGAACCAAGTTTCAGCCACATCTTGTAGTCACGTTGTTCCAGATTTCAACAAAATCTAGCCTTGATCAAGTCATATCCAATGACAAAGTCTTGATTAGTTCATCAACTAATTTAACCCCTTAGTGCTTTCCTCATAATTAATCTGAATTCTTTTTATTAAGACACTTGGTTTCTTTTTACTCACTACTCAGCCAACTTTGTTAGGTGGGAGGAACAACAGACAACATCGAAGAAAGCTGTGCTACATTTGCTACTTATGCATTGGGATTAACAACTCCATTGCTTACTACCCATCAGATTGATAATTGTAGTGAAGGATGGTATAATTTTGCATTTAACTTTATATCTTTTTATTCTACTTAGATATGAAGATCAAGGCCTGTTTTGCATAATTTATTCAGTGTTGTGTTGGCTCGAACAAAGGAGTACTGTTCAGTGTTCCATGGAAAAATCAGGGTGAGTTGATAGATTTTCCAAAATTTAGATGAGTGTTCTAATGTGATATTCACAAAACCTTTAGATAAGCCACTGGGGCAGTTGGAAATCCTAAAGTTCAATTTGCATGTATAGTTCCCTTGTTGAGTTTCAGATTTGGTTTTAGCAATAAATGTAATTTGATCTTTCTTTTTCTTTTGTCATGAAAATAATGTACACTTTGTTGTCAGGAAAAAAAGGTGAAAAAGCTTTATCTTGCTCTCACTGCTGCTCCTGTCCCAACTGGGATAATTACACATTACATGCGTCCTATTAATACTGCCCCAAGAATTGTTTCTGAAGGTATGCACAAATGTCATCCAAGCATGACTTCCAGAGAGACATGGTTAGATTTCTTGAAATAGTCATATTGCTTGATTTAATAACAGGGCGAACCAAAAATTCATTCTGCATATCTTCTTGACTTTTCAATGGTCGTATCTAGTTAGTCATAATCACTAGATATAAGAGTGGGTGAACTTCAGAATTTATCCTACATATCTTCGTTAATGGTCTTATCCACTTAACTATTCTCAATTCTGCAGACAGCAAAAGGGCTGAGTTATATAAAGATACATGTTTCTTATTGTTTGAAGTCAAAAGTATTGGTATACTAGGCACAATGATGGTGAAAGGATGAATTTTAAGCTGGAATGCCTCCCACCATTTGGGATATACTTTCAATAATTCCAGTCTTTGCCCCCGATATATCAAATCAAATCCTTACTATGCCATGCAGATTTTGTCAAAGGATGGCAAATATGCAAACTTGAGGTCTTGGAATGCAAGAAGATACCCTGGCCCAAGAGTTCAATTGAAAGGGAATATAGTATTGAGGATTGTGGATGGCCCTCTAAGGAATTTGCATATGAGTGTAAAATTGACCTTCTGACTGGTCGGACTCATCAGGTACATTGATATTTCCTTCTGTTCTTGCATTTTCAATATCTTGATTCCAAGAGGTGTGTACTGTCATGTTTTAGAGCAATGTTAAATGTTAAGTGGTTTATAAAGAAAAAGCCTCTTTCTCAAGAAGCTCTGAAATACAAATTGAGGCTTAAAAGAACCCCTTTTCAAATTTCAAGTTATTGGCAGGAAAACACAAGCACTTAGTGAGAAAGAGGCTTTGATTTCATTTGGAATTATTCTTTAACATTGGTTGACAACTCTTGTCATAAATTGTAATATACAGATCCGAACTCAATTGGCTGCATGTTTTGCACCTATAGTTGGTGATTCAATGTATATGCCTGCTGCTATTGCTGAGATGATCAGTCCAGGGTGTAACCCATTTGGAAAGAACAGAAAACAATATGCAAGCGAAAATGATAAAGAACTTGCTATTGAAGAATGGATTACACGACATGGTAAGGAGCCCAGTATTGCCGTTGGCCTTCAGGCATGCCAAATTTCATGGGAGGATGATGGAGAGCACCTTTATGAGGCCAGATCTCCCTGGTGGAGGTCATAACCTATAGATGTTAGTAGCTGAATGCACCAGACTACCAGAGTTGCAATTGAGGTAGGATGCTCTTTAACATGGCTATTTTTTCATTTCATTGACGAAGCTTTTAATTACAGTGGCTAGAGTCTGGCTGCTGGTGTTTGACTGGTGGGTCAATTGGTAGGTTGTGGGGTGGGGGTTAGTGGTAGAAGAGGGCGGGATAGTGGTAATATAGGACAGTGCAGTGTAAGATTTGAATTGTAAAGATAAATTTGGGTGGGTGTGGTGCAGAAATTGCCACCCCTAGCCTGAGGTGTCAAAATAACCATTGGAGGAAGGTGGCTATAGAGTCAAGTTTGAAATATTATATTCTATGTAAAGAAGCATAATCAAACTTCATAGATTAAAATTAGTAGCTATAGATTCTTATCAGATTAAACTAGAGTTAATTTTACAGGTTGTTTCAATCTCTTCCTTCTTTCAGGACACTCAATTTTAGTGCAAGGCACTTTTCTGAATCATCATATCTTATGTGTTCCCTTTTTAGCCCTCCGTTTGTTTTTACTTCATAACCACAAGTAAGAAACCTCTTCTCCACTCTATATCTAGGAACTGCTAAACAAGATAATTTAAGTATAGTATCTTTTTAGTAACTTACGGTGTCTATGCGTGCGTGTAAATTCCAATTTATAAGAATGAGAAAATGGTAGTATAAGCACCTAGTATATGCATGTTGCTTCAAAGATTTATTAAAGTGCTCTTCCTGCATTACAAGAATTTAACCCAAGATGTGAACATCCCTGCTTCTCTACTGGTAAAGTTTGGGGCTAATCTTTTGTACTTGAGTTATAGTTCTCTTTTGTTCTGCAATGAACTGCTTGTACCAAGTTGCTGATAATTTTGGAGTTCTCTTTAATGTTCTGCGATCAACCTGATACAGCCCAAACCTTTTTGTGTAGCCATACAACCACTCGAAATTGTCAAGCAAAGACCAAGCAAAATACCCTCTTACATCCGCTCCTTCCCTGAGAAAAGAACACAATCATCATTAGACTACTGGTTGGGGATGTATGCTGCTCTTTTTACTTTTCTTTTTACCCCCTTGGCCCCTTACCTCATAGCAGTTGAAAGGGCATCTATATACTCGGTCATGAAGTTGACACGCTTGATATCATATAGCAATTCTTCATCCTTTGATTGTGAATCAATAATCTCACAATAACCTGAAAATTGTACTTCATCAGTTGCATGAAGAAAAAATTTATTTACTGAAGATGTGAAATTCTTTGTTCCGCATAGAAAAGAATTCCCATGTATAGAATAAGCCAAATGCTAACCAAATGTAAAGGAGGCAGTTTTCTTACCATTTTCTGCTATATAAAGTGGTGTATTGTTGTATCGTTCTTTCAAGTATGTTACTGTTTTCTTCATTCCTTCTGGGTAAACATAGAGTATGTCCATCCCTGTCTACACAATGCCAATATGCTCCCAAAGTTGATGAAAAGCAAGCATAAAAAAGTAATGCAGAGAGTGGTTAGGATCACAGTACTTACAGATTCCCCAATAGGAATGCCATTCTTGATTGAACTTTTTCCGATGAAACCTTCTATTCTGGTGTTACCGTCTACAGGTCCACAAGCAGAATACATGCAGTCCTGCACATAGAAACTGGTGTAGTGGTTGATTGCGATAAAATCCAATCCTGTTTTCAGCTTTTCCAAGTCTTCTGATGAGAATTCTGGTAAAAGTGATCCCAAAATGTCTTTCATCTCTTTAGGATATCTCCCATATATGATTGGGTCCAAGAACCTGCCTTTGTACATGAGAACTTAGTTATCTGTTTCTTGGAAATAAATCTTTAGAAAAAAGAAACTGGTGAGATCAGGGGTTGGTAGGTGAGAACTGAGAAGTATATATTATCACATAGGGGCTTATTGTTGGCAAATTTACCAGTTTGAAAAGAAGGCTTGACCTCTTTCTGCTGCTAACTTGTCTTCTGTGGAGTTGCTTACTGGTTCAAACCAAAATGTATGTGCAGCAAAACCTATTTGGCCTCCTTGTTCTTCCTGGATGTCAAAAAGTGTTATGCTTACAGATTTAATTCTTTCTTAAGAAGGAAAAAGGAGTTTTTTGGCTCACAATGCTCCCTTTAGTCAGAAGGGCACACCCTTATTCTACACTGAAATAACATGCCTAGTTTCTTGTTGCTTTATATTTGTTTTTTTTTTTTTTTTTTTTTTTGCACCTTATTCCAAAATTGGCATTTATGGATCATTTACATACCTGGTACTTGGTCCTGTAGATATTGACAGCCGCTGCATGTGCTAGAATAATGTTGTGCCCGACAAGGAAAGGCTCTCTTTCTGAATCTCCTCGAGTACAATTTCCATACGGTTTGGAACAACGATTTGGTGGGTAATCACCAGAGCGGTATCCCAAAGGAACATACATATTTGGCTCATTGAAGGTAACCCAGTACTTCACCCTATCTCCAAAGTTTTTGAAGCAAATATCTGCAAAATATCCAAAGTCTTCCCTGAAAGGGAAGTTGAAAGCTGTAATGTAAATTCTGAGTAAGCATTTTCATAAACTAATACTCTGTGTCACTCACTGCATTTTGGGGCTTAGCCATGATTGATATCTGTTCTCGAGTTCTTGCGGGATGTCAAAATGATTCAACAGGACAAATGGTTGAATGCCTGTGTGGACAAACTAGTTAATTAGTTATTTCTTGAAAACCAATGTGCTCATATGCTGTTTGTATCGCGTATTTGTCAATAATTATGTTTTTTTTTTAAGGATCTGGTCAAACCTTTTAGCAGCAGCGCATCAATGAGGTTGTTATAGTAGTTGATCCCACCTATGTTTATGTTTCCATATCTTCCCTCTGCACAAAGCAATCAGTTTTCAGCATAGTGATCTGATGTTTTCCCCATTTTATGCCAAAAGTTGGAAATACTCACTTGGTAATATTCTAGCCCATGAAATTGAGAATTTGTAGCTGTTCATCCCAAGAGAAGCCATAAGATCAATGTCTTCCTGGAATTGAAGGCCAACAAAAAAACTGGATTTAGTGCCATAATTTTTATCTACTATGATATGAAGGTAGAAATGTGACATGCAGATTACAAAATTGAGGTAATCTTAACATACAACAACTTATAATAGGGAATGCAATATTTTATTTAGCATTATTTCAGATTTCAATAAGAACTTTTTCCTTTAATTTATATTAGAGAATTCTAAACCTTTTCAGTTTGATGAAAATTGTGTTATGGATGGTGTACGGCAAATAATATTGTGGACCATGGATAAATATTTATTTTAATTTATTATATGTTATTTTTTGATAATATATTAGAAAGGGAAAATGGCATTTTTTCCCCCTAAGTTATGTGCATATAGCACTTTTTCCCCCTGAGTTATTAAAGTGGCAGTTTTTCCCCCTCAGTTATTTTAAAAGTGGTAGTTTTCCCCCCTGAAATGTTAAATTGACATTTTTGCCCTTAAAACAAACTATTTCATTTATTTTTATTCTCCAACCAATTATATTACTAATATGCATGGAAGATTACGGTTCGATACGAACCTAATCAAACACCGTAGCACTTGAACTTAAAAAGTATGAATGGTTACGGTTACAATTCAGAACCGAAAAAAATATAATAAAATAATTGTTAAATTTATACTATTTTTAAATAAGAAATAAAATTATAAAAATAAATAAATAAGTTTTGATTGGCGGTTCAAAATCGAAATTGGAATCGAACCGTACTGATTTATCAAATAAGTGTTTGATCATTTTCACTATATATGAATGTGGTTCAGTTCCGGTTTACAGTTCAACAATTATTTAATTTTATTTTTTCGGTTCTGAATCGTAACCAGAACCGTCCATACTATTTCGGTATGATTGCTACAGTGTTTGGTTAGGTTTGAACCGAATCGTGATCATCCATACATATAAGTAATAATTTGTTGGAGAAAAAAATAATGAAATAATTATTTTAAGGGTAAAAATGTCTATTTAACATTTCAGGGGGAAAAAGTGCCACTTTAATAACACAGGGGGAAAAAGTGCTATATGCACATAACATAGGGGGAAAAAGTGCCATTTTCCCTATTAGAAATGAATTTGCAGTAGTACACTAAAATTAAATTTTAAAAAAATGAACATATGCACACTAAAAACAAACATTTATGTTAGTGGTGGACTTTGTAACCAAGACATTAGACAATAGTTTAAGGTATAATGATTGATGATGTACTTGGTTTATATATTTATGTTAGGTAGAGATTTATAGGCAATGACAATAATATAGTGCTTATCTACCTAAAAAAACTGAGTTTTCAAGAAGTCAAGGTTGGGGAACATTTTCAAAGAAGTTTCTTTCACTGAACATAACAATTATTACTAACTAATAAAACAAGTAAAAGGGAGCATGGACTGTACTTTATACTTTAGAATTTCACTTTTGCGATATAAAGGTAAAAGAAAAAATTGTACCGCTTTTAGAATTAGTATTCAATTAACACTTGAATCTAAGAAAATCATACTTTTGTGGTGAATTATTGTGTAGACCATGGTTCCCATGGTTGTCTGGACCATAAATGTAATATACAGTTTTAATATATTAAAAGTAAATTATTTGTGTACTAAATATATATTATTTGATAATATATAAAAAAAATTATGTATTTTTAAATAATGCACTTTATGTATACAAATAATACTCTTACCACTTTCAAAAAAATAATACTCTTACCATATCAAAAATGTACTTTTTTATTTATAGTTCACACGTGTGGACCAGTCTATTGAAATAATGATTGTACTTTTGCCCTTACCTCCACTTAGGATAGGAGGTAACCCAATTTCGTTATTCGGGGTAATGATAATAAAGAGTTAAATAAAAGTACATATAATACAATGGAGTGTTTCAATCACATTAATAAGAGGGCCCAAAATTAAATGTAATAATCATCACAAGAATGCCCCCCATACCCCATAGCAATTATTGAAATACTCCGATCCGTATACATTATCTTATTCATCAACTTGTTGGTGTAAATGTGTAATACACAAAACCTTATCTTAAACCAACAAAATTGGAATGGAACCAGTCAAGGAGTATAGTTGGATATCTGAAAATTGAAATTTGAATTATACCTGAAATTTGTGGTACTGATCATCTGCAACATCTCCATTACTTCCATCCTCTATCTTGTCTGCAAATCAAAATTCATTTCCTTTAATTTTCTTCTTATCATCATCATACCATTTGCAAAAGGCATACATACATACATACACATATTTATATGTGCTTTTTCTTATATTATTTTTACCAGATTTATGGGTGAAAACGTCCCAGTTACTCAGACCTTTACCGTCAGCCAAGTAACCTCCTTCATACTGCAAAAAATCAAACAGACAAAAACCGTTTTCATCTTCATCAACATTGCTTGAAGTTCATATATAATGCCGCAGGATTTGTCTCCGCGGACGGAAGAGATGAGAATCAAATAAACGGACCTGATAAGACGAGGAAGCTGTGCCGAAAAGGAAGCCGGCCGGAAATGGAGACGGATCGGAGCTCGCCGTTACGGAGACTTGACGGCAAGACGTTAGAACCGGCGAGAACAGCACCGCCGTCACAATAAACAGTAGTCTATGACGGAGTGAAGAAGCTGCCATCATATCGTCACTAAAGCTCCAAACGCACTACACGTATACACATACACACACACATTGCACAAATTGTGCTTTCAATAAAGCCATCCATGTCATTCTCTTATATTTATAGAAAGGCATGCCGTAATAGACTAGTAAAAAAGAGAAGATATTGAAATCTGGATATTTTTGAGTAAATTAATTTGGAAAATGTGAAAATAAGAAGAATATCAAACTTGTGTGAGACTGTCCCACGGGTCTCAATCTGTGAGACGGGTCGGATCAACATAATTTGAATCATAAAAACTAACTAAAGACAAACTCATAACCGTAATTATAATCAAAATTATATTGGTCCGACCATTCTCACGGATTAAGATAATTGAGACAGTCTTATACAAGTTTTTGCCTTTAATTAATAGCTTCGACAAAAAATGACAAAATATAATCATGAAAGAAACAATAAGTAAATTAAGTAAAAAATGTGAAAATAATTTTTTTGAGTGCATTATAAGTTTATTTTGACTTATAATAATATATTAAAGATGTACCTACATCAGACGTGCAAGGTATAATTTGCCATTGGCTTTGTTTAAAGAAAAAATAAAAAGGGAAGGGTTTTGATATTTATTTTTTCAATTAACAACATGTTGGGGCCGGGTTGGCAAACCTAACCGCTGAAAAATTAAGAAATAAAAAATATATATTGGGTTATATTATATTACAAGTTTTACAATACTAATTAATATGACGTGTTTATGATAAGTATGAGAAGAAATCTTTGAAATATTGGATATAAGATATATATATATATTTAATTAGTTATATACGTATAAAACGTGAGTATTATTGATTTGTCGCCATGGTAGTTGGTGAAGATGCACTTCAAGATGATCGGATCAGAATATAGCCATATGGGCATGACAAATTATACCATAGACCATGCAACATAATCTATCTTGTATTGTAGACCATGGTTCGAAAATAACATTTAGATTCTGTATAGTAGTTAACACATTTTTTTTTTTACCTTATAATGTGTTAACTAAAGATACATAATTTTTGTATTAAGATTCACAATATGAATGATGTTTCTTGGTATTAACAATTGATATAGGCATGGCAGTTTAGCCATTGTTTTCAGCGACAGCAAAATGGGGTCACGCACGGCACTCACGGGGAGAGAATAAATATAAGAAAAGTCAGTGCTTTGTGGCAACACTCAACACTTGTGTGGATTAGGATTTAGTACGCCCCATATGTCTATTTGGAATAATATCTTTTGATTTTCAAAAAATTTTACAATATTACTCAGATTTATATAGTAGGTGAAACATGTATTGATCTTAGTAGACAAAAGATTACAAGTAGGTAAACGAATTTAAGTTAAATTTAGAGTCTTGTAATTACTAATAAATCAAATGCACAACTTATTTCGTTGAAGTTGTCAATAATATCTTATCTTTATGCTCATGGTTGAGTGGATGAAAACATTTTTTTTAGAAATAAAAAGTATACTTTCATGGAATAAAATTTGTCCCAAGGCCAATTTTATCAAAAAAGAAAAAAAATTATAATTCACTTTTTTTTTTTTTTTTTTTGAATTAATCAGAACATGCAATATCAGCAAATATGTTATATCACCTTTGTTTTATTTATTTATTTATTTGAAAAGCAATGGTAGAGATAATTCCAGGGAACTATATGCGCCAGCTGGCTAGCTTTCTTTCATCAGCTTTGTTTGGAGCTAGACTGTATCAGTTTAGTACTGAAAATATCTTCTTCTTTTTTGTTCTTTTCTTTTCATTTTTTATTTTTTAAAATTTGTATTCTCTAAGTAAAAAAAAAAAAAAAGTTGGAGAATTGGAAATAAACAAGTAGAATTAAAAAAAAAAAAAAACGAAAATTTTAGTTTTCATTTTTTCAGTTTGGAGAATGAAATAACATGAACTTGAGATATTTTATTTGAGCAAATACCAATTTTGGTCCCACGACTATTAGCAAAATGACAATTTTGGTCCACTTGTTTAATTTCTACCAATTTTGGTCCCACGACTATTGTTTTAGTACCAATTTTCATCCACGACTATTGTTTTAGTGCCAAAATTTATCGCGCCGGTCACCCATCTGTTTAAAACGTGCAAAAATCTAAAATTGTTAAGCGTATTTTCATCATTTTCAACTTAATATCTTAATTTGAGTATGAATAAATGGATTTAAGTCCTAAAATCGATCAAAATTCGCAGTTTTTCTCCTCATTTTACCTTAATTTGAGGAGGAGAATTGTGAATTGTGATCGATCTTAGGGCTTAAATCTCTTTATTCATGCTCAAATTGGGATATTGAGTTGAAAAGGACGAAAATACCTTCAAAAATTTTAGATTTCGGCACGTTTTAAACGGATGGGTGACCAGCGTGATGAATTTTGGCACTAAAACAGTAGTCGTGGGACCAAAATTGGTACTAAACAATAGTCGTGAGACCAAAATTGGTAGAAATGAAACATGTGGATCAAAATTGTCATTTTGCTAATAGTCGTGAGACCAAAATTGGTATTTTGATTTTCTATTTAAAAAATAAATGATTTTTTTTTTATTTACTGAAGAGACACTTAGGGTGTGTTTGGTTGGTGGGTTTAGGCATAAGGAATGGGTATGAAAGTGATTGCTTGTGTTTGGTTGATAGGTTTTGTGAATGCTACTATGGGTTTGGAATACCCCATTAATGAGAAAACACATACCCTTATTAAATAAGGGTTTCATCTCCCTTCATCATTTCTTCCCCAACTATTAATAATCATTCCCATTCCACCAAATTACCAAACATGCTAAATACTTTCACCAAAACCCATTACCATTACCAAGTATTTGATACCCATTCCGATTCCGATTCCCATTTGCGAACCAAACGCACCCTTATTCTAAATCCACGTGCAGTATCGTGTGATTATTACCTTTTTCTATTTTATATATTTTTTAATGTTTCTATAGTATGAAAGGTGCAGTGGTAATGAACTGATGATACAAGCTTATTGGTTATTATGTTAAAATGAAAAAAATAAAATAAAAAAGTAACGCCAACAATACTTCGTGCTCAGATAGTGAAAAGGAAACAAATTGATTAAAGGACGATGGAGACATCTCCATCATATCCATCCATAAATTATGAATAATATGATCATGCTAGATTCTTGAATATAATAATCTTTATATAATGCTGCTGGAATGATTCAATATATATTTAACACGCAGTGAATTTTATCAGTCTAAATAAGTGTTACTATCAATTTAATTAATGAAACATATTATTCAATTGTGTCATAATTGGGTTGAATTTGTGAAATAAATTAGAATTTGTGCCCACTGCATTCGTTTTTTGGGTGTACCCAATATTTCCACCGTCGAACACATTAATTAATTTCCTCACAGAATTGTAGGCACCTCTTTGATGGGACAATTAACCTGGAGTTTTAAGACTGTTCCGTGTCCACTGCATTCAATTCATATACAAATTAAACAAATTACAAATGAAATACGTTTAAAAAATATTTTTGTCACATTTTTTTATTAATTATTTTTGCCAATTTTGTTTTGTAGATTATTAGTCCAAAAAAAAGTAGAAGCTAAGCCAAACTCAAAATGTTAAAAAAAAATGTATATGCCTTCTTCTATTATTGCTGAGATGGTCAGTCCAGGGTGTAACCCATTGAAAAAAACCAGAAAACAAATGACAAAGAAAAGAACTTGCTATTGAAGAATGGACTACACAACATTTGTAAGGAGCCCAGAATTGCCGTTGGCCTTCACATATTAAGCACCGTTACTATTATTTTATAGGCTCGGTACGTAACAACAGAAGTGAACCTACATAAAATTAATATACATTTTTATAACTAAAATTTAAATTATATAAAAAAAAATGCTAATTTCAAATAGTTTGAAATAAGATTCAAAAGTTTTTAACAATTTTACATACACATCAAAATATATAGTTCTAGATGCTTTAATTTTCTAAATCCACATTAATTAACTGCACCAGTGCCTTCATAATAAACAATTATAGTTTATAAAAATGAATAAACAATCTAAAATCGAATTAAATAAACTTATAGACAATCACAATGTTATTATAATAAATAATAAAGTAATTATTAACAAACATTTATAAAACAAAACTTACAAATAAGGGCAAAGCATGAAATCTTAATTGTTGAGAGCAATAAATCAAAACACGTTAAACGTGATAAAAGATATTCATAATAAAATATAAAATATAATTAATTGGATAAAATAATTCGAATATAAAACACATTATAAATCACACATTTTCTATATTGATATCATATTTTATAAATACTCTGTATTCTTTTTTCTTTTAGTTAGATCAATTTCAAGTTTTTCTAGATTAATTTGAATGCGGTGACACACACAATAGAACTTCTAACCTATATTGACTATATAATTCATAAAAAATTAAACTTAAAAAAAAAATTCATAACCAAATCAAAAAATATATTACAGATACATAACTCATTGTAAAGTTCACAAAATAACACATGTTTTAAATACCCTACACTAAGATATCGTCAAAATACATAGCAGTGGAGAAGCTGTGCGAGAATTGCAATGTCTTAGATCTTGCTTTAGTCAAGGGACCAAATTGGTAATTTTGCTATAGTCAAATGACCATTTCAGTGAAAAATTAATTACCAATTTGGTCCCTTGACTATAGCAAAATTACCAATGTGATCTCTTGACTATAGCAAAATTACGAATTTGGTCCCGATTTTAACGGCAAAAATAAACGGAGGACCAAATTAAATTGGTTAAAATTTTCAAAATCGAGAGATTTAATTGGGCACGAAAAAATTATCGAGAATCAAATTGGTAATTTCGCAATAGTCGAGGGACCATTTCAGTAATAAACTCTTTATTTATTTTGGAATTACGAGGTTCATATGTAAAACGTGGGCCTTTGTTTGTTGTGCAGGATTCCTGATAACAATGGTTGATGGTTCTTGTCTGTCACCGGCAAAGTTAAATAATTGGTATCTTAACTGCAAAAGTCACTTGTTTCAGCCCCGCCCCGGATAGTAGCGTCGGTGTTGATGAGTACATTTAGGCTATGTTTGGCAGAGCTTATTTAGGAGCTTATAGCTTATTTTAAGCTACTAATAAGCTATAAGCTCTGTTTGGTAATGTTCTCAAAATAAGCTAGTAGCTTAAAATAAGAGCTTATTTTGAAACGCTACTTGGGGTAGCTTTTCAAAATAAGCTAGTAGCTTTTTAACTTTTTTCCATCTTTAACCTTATTATTTTAAATAAATGACATCCTTTACCCGTTTCAATTAAAACCCTTTTGACATTTTCTTTTTCATTATGAATATGCCATTTTTAGTCTTTTTACATTTATCAGCTTATCAAAAAGCTAATTTTACCAAACACTTTTAAGCATAACAGCTCTTCAGATTTCAGCTTCAAGCTTATAGCTTTTCAGTTTTCAGCTACTTTTCAGCTTTCAGCTACCTTTTCAGCTAGGTTTGCCAAACATAGCCTTACTCTCAAATTATATTCTCAGCCTATACTCCCATTAAATGTTTTATTTTTATTAAATAAAGAAAAATGAATGAACAAAATCATAGTTCATCTTTTTTTCTTTTTTTTTTATTACTCAATTAACGCATGCCGCGTATTATAGAGTAGAAAAATAGAGTCTTAGGGGAGTCAACTGTTGACTCTTTATGCTTTAGTAGGTTAAGAAAATAGCTATGAACAAATACTACATTATAACATAGTCAGTAGTACTAAAAAAAAAATTAGAGTACGGTGAGAGTCCATGACTATTACTCCGTTTATCAATCTATTGTGTAGCTGCCTGTACGTAGCAATGTCAACTTCAACGTCAGCTCTTGAATGGTTGCATGTGACGAGGCCCACCCCATGTTGTCATCTTCTCTCGATAAGGAAAGACAAAAAAAGAGTGGGTTTCAAGGTAGCCAGATATGGGACATGCAAAGCATATTTACTTGGATAGAAAATATTTTACGAGGAAAGTAATTTCTTTTTTTTTTTTTTTTGAAAAAAGGAAAGTAATTTCTTAAACTGAGGAAACTTATAAAATAACATGTTAATTAACTATAGACTTAATATGTTGTTAAAATATTATATGTGTCTTCAATTTATTTACAGTCACATATATATATTCGGTAAGTATAGAATATGTCAACAAATGTAAAGATTATTTTGAATTAGGGTTTATAAGTTAATAATAAAAGATGATTGTTACAAATATAATATTATTCTAGATTACCCAAATATTATAAAGTAGTACTAATGACTAATCTTCTGAAGTTATATCTTATTGATTAGAGATATTTACATTTAATAATATTATCCAAAAAAAACTACTGCTACTACCATAAGAATTATTGCCAACCTATATAATACAAACTAAAATAATTATCGCTTCATTTATTCATTGTTACTGCCTGTACGTGTTCCTCAGTAGTTGAAGACAGTCGCGGCATCCTTATCTCCACGGCCGCTACAATTAACCACCACCTTTGTGCCGTCGGGTAAAGTGGGGCAAAGTTTCTCAAGAAATGCCAATGCATGGGAGGACTCTAAGGCTGGAAATATCCCTTCTAATCGGCATAGCCTTTTGTATGCTGCACACAAAAGAAACGGCAAACTTTATATTTCCGGCCACTGATATATATGTTATGTATATGGAGTAGCTAGCTTGTTGTTTACCTTCTATGGCTTCCTTGTCGGTGACTGAATAGTACTCTGCACGCCCTGTGTCTTTAAGAAAACTCAGCTCGGGACTAACCGAAGGGTATTCCAATCTGCAAGTTCAAATTCATTTACTCTTCTTTAGCTATGTGACCTTAGTGGATAAGTAATTACAAAAGGTAAATCAGTCTGAATTAGTAATGATAATGGTTCAAATATGAAAGTGATGACTTACCCAACACCAACTGAATATGGTCTAATGATTTGGCCCTCTTCATCCTGCAAAAGATAGCTCATTGCCCCTTGGTAAACTCCGACCTCTCCTTTATTCAAAGTAGCGGAATGCTTGCCGCTGTCTAACCCAACGCCGGCGGCTTCAACTCCGACCAACCTGACGTCGGCGTCTCCGATGAACTCGTGGAAGAGTCCCAGTGCGTTTGAGCCGCTGCCGACACACGCCACCAACACGTCGGGCTTCCCTCCCCACTTCTCCATCGCCTGCTTCCTCGTCTCTTTTCCGATCACGGCCTGAAACTCGCGAACCATGGTCGGACATGGATGCGGCCCCACGGCCGCCCCCGACAGGAAATACGACGTCTCTAAGTCCCCTACCCACCCCCTGATCGCTTCCGACATTGCATCCTTGAAATTCCCCTCTACGGCTTTCACCTACATATAATCATAACTTTACTGTCAAAAGTAAAACTCATAAATCTTAAAGAAAAAGAATATGTTTGACTTTTCAAAGAATATATGTTTTCTACAACCAAAATAACAATAAACCAACCGACAGTTCTGTACCTTAGCACCAAGGTGTTTCATGAGGACCACGTTAGACGGTTGCCTATCCATATCTAAGTTCCCCATGAAAACCGTACACTCCAAGTCCAGTTTCGCGCATGCAGCGGCGGTTGCGACACCGTGCTGGCCGGCGCCGGTGGCAGCCACCACGCTTTTCCGGCCCAACCGCTTCGCTAGAATTGCCTGTGCGATGGCGTTGTTGATCTTGTGAGCTCCGCCGTGGTTCAGATCCTCCCTCTTTAGATAAATATCCGGTCCTTTTCCGTTGTTCTGGCTTTTGTAGTGGTCCGTAAGCCTCTGAGCTAAGTACAATGGAGTCTCCCGCCCCACGTAGTCCCTCAGAGCAGTTTCAACCTCTTTCTGCAATATAAACAAACCAATTTGATTAATTCTTATCACCATTCTTTCCTAAAATCAAGGTTGTTCAATTTGGACAATTAAGTTGGTTAAGCTGTTGACTGGGTACTATACGCATGAGATTACATGTTTGACTTCAGTTAAGGTAGTTTATTGACTTTTTTTAATTTGAGCTGGCCAGTTAAGTAAGTGCAATCTAGACTGGTCCTTGTAATCTTTTACCGGTTAGGGTTACAAGACAGGTTTACCAATACATAGTATAGACTAACCTGAAAGTTGGGATCCTGTAAAGCGCAGTTAAATTCATGATCGAGCTTACTCAAAGAAGCT
The DNA here is from genome assembly GCA_003576665.1 of Ipomoea trifida. Classification (NCBI taxonomy): domain Eukaryota; kingdom Viridiplantae; phylum Streptophyta; class Magnoliopsida; order Solanales; family Convolvulaceae; genus Ipomoea; species Ipomoea trifida. The sequence goes on from CP025652.1 coordinate 2,643,466, forward strand.
ATGAGGGTCTCCGGCACAAACTTCCCTCCATAAATCCCAAACTTTCCATCAGTACCCAAAGAAGGTGGCCAGACCAGCTTCTCATCATCAATCTGTTTCCAGGATAAAGTCTCCGTGGTTGTCATCAGACGACGAGCCTGGTCGAAGGAAAGTTTGTTCGGCGTGGCAACACGAACACCGCCGGCGCCGGCTATGGCGTTAGTAATCTCGGTTTTACGAAGCTTTTGTTGACGATGATGATAATGAACGGTACTAAGGTTTCGTGGTAGTACTGCGTTTTTAGCCAACATTGTCGCGTTTTTTTTTTTTTTTTTTTTTTTTTGCTTGTGAGGAAAAAAGCAGAGTGAAGGTGATGGTTTATCGAGTGTTTGTGGTTGTGGCTAAATGACTATAGAGAATAGGTCTATATATACACGTCAGTGGGCAACCTTACGCGCTGGCCGCGGCATGCGTATTAGCGTATATGACTGCGACTGGAAACACATGATGGTTGAGGAAAAATGTTTATACATAAAAAAAAAATATCCACGTTGTAGTCCAAAAAGGAATTCTATTCAAAATTATTCCTAAATAAAATGGACACGAGTCCATATTTTTTGTCCTCACTTTAAATTTGATTCACACTCTTTCCGCGAGATAGCCTCCTGCCTCCATATTACATAATTCAAATTCCTTAAACATTTATAAGGAGTTTAGTTAGAAGGAGGGAATTAGGGGAGAAAAATTATAATTTTATAAGAAAAAAATAAAGTGAAATTTAAATTACATTGTTTGTACTTTGTAGGCAGGAATGAAATGATGAGAATTGAAACGAGAAAAGTGAGTAAAGACTAAAGTACCTTTGTATAATAATAATAATATAATAATAAGAATGGTAAAATAGTAATTCACCATGTAATTACTTGTGGAATTGTAAATATAAGGAATTGCATTCCTTCACATCAAGCCATGAAATTACAATTTCATAGAGTTTGATAGGAATGGAATTACAATTATGAGAGGGGTCATGTCGCAATCGGGTTCAAGCGAATACGATTCTCTATGCGATTATCGAGGGTGGTCTTTGAGAGTTTGAGCTGAGGTTGATAGTATATTTCCCCATTAATATAGTACGGAGTAATATAATTCTTACTTTGATTTTTTTTTTTTAAATACTGAAGTTTTTAAGATAACCAACGAATATATTTCCTTCAGTTACTCTTGTATCATAAGTCATAACCTTCTTTCTCAAACATTGATTTAAAAACATTGTGGTCAAACGGCATAGCTGTGGGCCTGTGACCCTTTAAGTGAGAGGTCACAGGTTCAATCACAAGTTCAATCCCAGAGTTGGGTGTTGGCTCTTTGTATGTATATTTCATTAACACTTTGATTAAAGTCTATCTTGTAATTCTATATAGTAAATTAAATACTATAAGAAAATAAACTAGCCTAACTTATTCATATTAACTTAAATTAAAAAGTTCAATAAACAACTCTTTTATTAATTTGGTTGTTCTCTCTTCTTCTTCCAAAAGCAAGTCCCCTCATTTTGAGAGGTTGCTTCTACTTCTATACTGTCGCTAGTGAGACTCGATCATGATCTCTTCTCTCAAATTTGGTTGCTCCCTCGTAGAGAGTGCTCGTTACGATGATGCATGTGTAACTGCAAGGTATATATGTACGAAGGCAGAACTATATGCTAAGAGAAATACAAAATTACAACCAAATATATATCATCACACGTAGTCTAATACATTTTTCTTCCTTTTCAATTCTTTACTGGCACGTTTCACGTTTCACGTTTTTTTTTTTTTTTTTTTTTTTTTTTTGGGCACGTTTCGTGTTTGGTTAATAAGAAAACATGTTTTAGGAGATTCTTTATTTCTTTCTTTTTTTTTTCTTTTTCTTTTTAAAAAAAAAACAAAAACTTTCTTTAATCAATTAATCGACACTTCGAAATAGAATTAATCAATAATTAAAATTTTTAAAAATTATTTACCATTAATCGAATTGAATTTTTGAATAAAAAACAATTAATTAAAATTTATCAATTCAGTCAATTAATTAATTTTTCCTAATTATCAATTAGCGCGCTATGCAAGTTGCATGATATATATATATGGATTATATAGAGTTTCAATCTTTACTTCATCACTTTTACTCAATGACATACATGAGAACCATTGATAAGTTGTCTTCATTCTATGGGTCTCAAAGAAAATGTCTACATCAAAGTTTAAGTGAAAGAATAAAAGTCGAGACTATAATTAATGAGTCGTCCAAATAACATTTTCTTTTTCGAAACTAATAAGGTCTAACAAATCAAAATTGCACAGGTGCACCCGATGAACTGCATGGTCCAGAAGCGACTATAACAAATGAACGGTAAACGATGTTGACATTGATTTGAACACTTGGAAGGAACATAGTTGATAAGTGCATATTTGATTATATTTTTACCCCATGTTTAATGTTATTTTTATGTCACTAATCATCACATTTATGTTCATATTTTCCTCTTGAGATAAATAATTGCAATTTGATGAAAGTTGAAGTAGGAAATATTATTGAACATAATTTTAGGTAGTATTAATCTTATTGTTATTATTCTAATACCTAATTAATTTTGTGGTGATTATAAAATGCAAAGTGGCATTTGTGGACAAAGGATGATGGAGATGACAAGAGGACAAGAAGAAGAGACAAAAGGATGAGGGTTTTAAGGAGCAAAAGATGGTGGGTGGATTATTGCATCGAAAGTGGAGATGAGTGGGCAGAAATTCTGGAGTAGACAATAGGCGTCTCTTTTTGCGCAGAAACAGACGCCTATTGTAAATACAAAAGATGCAAATGATGCCAGCTGGAGGATTCGAACTAGTGACCATAGGGTGGCGGAGCAACTTTGCCTTTTTGACCAAACCAGCAAGGCTAAGCATCCAATGTGCCCATCTACTGTACAAAAATTATTTGTTTAATCTCTTCCTCATCCTATAAATACCCCCTCTTCTCCCAAACTAGAATAAGCTTGGCAAGATGTAGACTTTGAGCAAAAATCTTCTTTTCCTTTCTTTTCTTCTCTTTCGAATTTTCTTCTTTTTATTTTTATGTAATGTTATTTTATTTCCTTATGCAATTTATTTTCTTCCTCTTTTAATTTATGCATTTTATGTTTATTTAGTCTAGTTTGGATTTGAGGTAGGAATTTATTATTTATCTTGATGCTACCTTGCTAATAATTTCATAAGGGGAAGAACTATAATCTTGAATCATAAGCTTGTACAATGAGGTATGTTTGTATCTTGTTAATAATTACTAGCTATTTTTATTGGCAAGTAATTGGAGAGTTTTGCTACAACGGGAGTTGGGTAAAAACTCAAGCCACCTTTGTACAACCCAAATATCTCACTACGGGAGTAGGAGACGAATTGGGGGGCTTTTGTACCTTTTGTTCTTCGAGGGTTTGTGGTTGATACGTCACGGGAGTGGGGCAACCCTTGCTCTAATTCAAGTTTCGAAAGGATCTTGAATTCTTTAAAGTGTATGCCCTCTTGATCCATGATTAATGTTCTCCCTAATCCATAAGAATATATAGCATCTTGGTAATAATAATTCCTAGCTTAAATCCCTTTCTTTACTTTTTATGTTTGTAGTTTGTTAGTAATTTCATGTTTATGATTTTGCTTGGATTCTCATTAATGGGTTAAAAAGCTCCGAAAATAAATAATCACACAAGTACGTGCCATAGCGCCAATCCCTTGCGGAACGACAATACTAAACCCGAACTATACATCATTTTTGACAACGATCAATAGTAGGGTTTGTGCTTGTGGATCACATTTTAGTAGTTGAGATAATTATCGGAATCGTATGTCCCACGGAGGTTCCATGTTTGGATCACATCGTATTTGCCGACGCAACTTTGAAATTAACTATAATTTCTTAGATCTTTCTGTATCCAAATTTAGTTCAAAGCTCATAAATTATCAATACCCAACTGGACTTACATATAATGAGTTAGCTCGATGAAATTAGGGAGCCCGCCGCCAGTGTGTACTGTGTAAACCTATGTAAGCTAGAGATAAACTAAATTGACCAACTGGTTGCTTTCACTTAGATTCAAATTTGAAGTAACACAATTAAAACACACGCATTTATAAGGAGTTATGTCTTGAAAGAAAATTCAACAATGTCGGCGTATATACCATAGAAAAAATGTGATTATTAAGAGTTAGGACCACCTGAAAACGATATCCTATGAACAAACTAGCATCACTACCGTTAGAGGAAGAATATATATTAATCTTGATGAAAATATATATTGTGCATTATTATATGAATGCATTTAATGTTTAAATTTATTTTTGTGATCCAATCATCACTACTTAATTAAAGCCTTAAATGTTTTTTCCTATTCCGTGTAGGTATGTACTCATCCTCACACCATATAGAAAATTAAATTTATCAACTGAAAAATTTAAATTATTGTTGGTGATAGTTTTGTGACTATAAAAGTGAATGGTTAGCTAACTTAAACCTTAAAATGGCAAGTGTTTGAGAGTGTAACAGAGTGTGTATTCAAAATTGAGAACCTTTTAACTTGGAGGGTGTGGTTTAGTGGAAGAGACTCATTCATCCTTAACCAAAGGTCAAAGGTTCGGTCATTGACTTTGAGTATGGAGCAGCTTGGCGTCCTCGATAGAATCCTTTGTTCTTTGCATATATCACTCAAAATGTATATAACCAACGACAGACTTGTAAGAAGTTAAGAGCATGTTCTCGATAATAACGTTACTCAAAATTCCCAAAATTAACATCAATTCATTACACTTCTGATTTCTATTTTCATTTAAGATGTCGATTAACACTTTAGCTTAGCATGAGTATTACTAGATTTATATTTGAGCACATATAATAAAACAAACAATGGTTGTTGTCGCTTAAAAACAAATAATTAACAACTATAAAGCATCTTGGGGGAGGGAAGTGGTGGGGTACAAAATGGATAGTGACATAATGTTGAGGTTTAATTTAAAAAACGTGCAAGAAAAATGATTGGAAATCAAAAAAAGAAGAAGTTATTTTGACTTTTTTTTTTTTTTTTGTTGTTGTTTAAAGATGGTAGTTAGAGCATCTTTATCAATGAGGTTTTTTTACGATTTTTGAGAGGTTTTTGTAAGTGTGATTAGAAAAGAGAAAATGAGGGAGGAGGAAAAAACTTAAACAAATTTGATTTATAAAAATTAAAAACAGACTGTCAGGCGCACCTGACACATGTGCCCACAAGCCATTATTTTTTTTTTTGGTACAGAATTCTGTACCAATAACTCAATTTTGCAGGAGGTTCTTTCTCTTCTCTCTCTTTGTCTCTCTCCTCTATCTAGGCGTGTACTGTCCCAATAACCTCAAAATAACTACTGCTATGGATACTCTTATGGCACAGCTGACAGTACACTTGCAGATTGATAAGGTTGACTGATTTCTAGACCATCTTTATTATTTATTTCCTTGTCATATTTTAACTTGGCTTGCTGAACATAGACATGCATAACGCATGACATATACATAAATAGTAACAATCATAGTAATTATAACCTGACACAAGCCCGAAGCCTAATGTATAAAATTAAAAAAGAAATACTTGTTTTTAATAAAAGTAGACTTCAAATTAATTCCTTTCACCACATTGAAAATGCAGCAGATCAATTGGCAGGTCCACATTGGTATGCAAATATTTCCCTAGCATCTTAACCGTGTGTTGGCTACTGTCACAATTTTTTTTTGAAAGATAATTTAAATGGCAATAAATAATTATAGGAATTCAATTTAAAGGAGAAGTATAGTCTAACTGGTCAAGTAATTGGTTCAATAACCACTCTTGTGAGGTCTGGTTTACTTGGTTCATAGTTGATGAATCTTGAATTTGTGTTTCATCAATCTTTGTATACTATAGCAAGAATATACTGATAATAAAAAAGATTAGACACTGGAAATCTGAAGCTATTTGCCTATCCTAATCTGGGATTCTTAACAACAACGTTAGCAGTGCTATGATTAAAGCTACCCCTACGACAGAAAATTGCCGTTACAGCTATTCTCCGCCGGCGGTGGCGCCGGCGCCTCCTTTTGGCTATCTGAACCTTCGTAGTCCTGCGCTCTAGTAGCGTACACCATCAGAGAATACACTAAAATTTGCAGGAATTTTTTCCTTTTTGAGTTAGTTTTCATTGTTTTCTTCAGATTCAAATGCTGGGATTCTGTGGAATCGGAGCTTTTTCCCCGGAAAAGATATTGGGTTTTGTTTGGGATAATTGGAATTGCAGCAGTGTCGGATGAAGTCACCATGAAAGTGTAACAGAACCTTTCTTGTCTATGATTGCCATGCGACTAAATTGCCGGGATTCAATTACAAATGGTCGTGCTATATATTTCTGTTATTACCTAAAATGTTATTATTTATTTTAGCAAAATCACATGACTTTTTGGGTGATATCAAGATGAACGTATAGTGTATTGTATTGAATCAATAATACTGATACATCATGTACATCAAATACATATAGATAGAAATAACAACTAGAAGTCTAAAAGGACTAAACTACTAGAGTCCTATTAATCAAACCAAAGAATTTTTTATATTGTATACATGTACATGCCTTTTAGGAATTTTTATTGTTTTGTTTCTTGATTATTTCCTCTTTCACATATCTCATCCTTTATTGTCCCGTTTCTCGGTTATTTCCTAGGTGTTAACAGTCACTTGTGTAAATGAATAACAAGGGAAAAAGAAAGCCGCTTTATATATATATATATATATATATATATATATATATATTTTAGTGACGAAACCCACGATCATTATCTGAGAGTGTGCACTGGTTAAACTCTGTCTAGTGACTCTAAGGCCAATAAGCTACTTCTGCTAAGAGTTGAAGTTATAATCTTATGATTATCAAATAAACAGTCAACCTGGTTCCGAAACACCACTATATATTTAGAGGAAACTTACTTGGTCATATAGCCTGTGAATAAGCAATAGCAAAATGAATCATCATCAGTACCCATATAAACCAACTGTTTAGATTGCCCAGTTTCATCAGAGTCTCAAGAAGAGCAAAGAAAAAACAAAAGAGAAAAACATTTTCATTTCTCTTGAACTTCTTCTCTCAGTTGATGAATGTTATGATTTATACCCTTGGTTCTGTCTCACATCTCCCCATCTAGGCTTTCCTAATCCTCTCCTTTCCTTTTTTTTTCCTTGTATTTTCTTAATCACAGAACACTGGCCCCACTCAAATGTACAGAATTTGTTGTGTTTTTTCTACAGATTTTTGCACTCTCCTCTGTTAACAACTCTGATGATCAAACATGTTAGAATATTTCATTGGCTCAGAGAGCAACTTTGAACATTAACACAATGCCACTTCTACATCTGCGGAATCCGGGTTCCCTTGGGATAACTTGGCCTTGGACTTTCCAGTTTGAAATGATCCCAGCGAGGAAGAAGAGCTCGAGGTGCCAGACAGATTTGATTTGTTCTTCTTTCGTTTTTGTTTCTTAGGAATCTCTGCTGGGGCGTTGCTATGCAACTCAGATCCAGATTGCTTTCTCATCGACTCTCCAAGATCTGTCGAACAAGAAAAGCATAATGCAAACGAACAAATAAGCGAATAACCATGATGGAAACTAAACCGGCTTAATTTGCTTCTAAGTATACATCACAAAAGCTTAAGCAAGACAAAAAAGTTTGAACATTCTCAGGATTACGGTTTAGCAATGCGATGGTTATCATGTTGCGGTAGATTTTAAGGTAAAATTTTCGATTTTAACATTTTCCCATGACTGTTCTTTGTACCTCAGATGTTATTGCAATAGCTGAAGAAAGTCACAGATATGATAATGTCATTGTCAGACCAACCGGCCAACACTATTTTAAGACACCTCACGACAGAAAACTGTCCCTTTTATGGGTCCATTTTCTTGGCAGATTCCCAAGCTAAGAACCTCACGGGACAGATGATCCAAACCCCATTCCTTTAAGCAAAGAATCTAAGATTATTAAACTTTAACAAGCTAAGAACAGAAGATAAAGTTTGTTTTTTTTTCCCAATTATGGTATGACTGTATGTCTAACAAAACAACAATGTACAAGACAAAATTATCACTTTTCTTTCAGTAGTAACTCTCAACTTTGGAGAGCAGTCCTTTTTTGCCCTTGTCTGGTTAGGAACATGGCACATGATACTAAAGCAAATGCCCATTGGCATCAAATGCTTTTGCAATTTCTGTGTCACCATTTTGGGGCTATTTTGGGTCATAAATTGGCATATATGAAAGAGCTGAAATTCTAAGAAATTGAAGAAATTTGAAACTGGAAAGATCATGGAGAAAGTGCAGAACAAACCTGATTTACCAATGGAAGTAGCTGCAAAATCTGGGCCTTGCTTGAACTCCTTCATCTGCAATGCCCACAAAAATCAAGAACAAAAAGATCAGATTTTTAGACTTTCTTACCTTAAAGAAAGCACAACATTATTACAATTTATGAAATTTTTTTTAAGGTATTGATTGATGGGTATATGATTCATACCCAACTAGGTGCAGCACCAGTTTGCCCATCCCACCCAATGTGTGCCACGTGCTTAACATCTGTCGGGTACCCAATCTGAATCTCAATCTCAGGCTCCTTCACAACTGCAAACAAAAATTAAACATTTTTATTGCCTTTAATCACCTCATAATTTCGGCAAATCCTATGATTAGACAGACAAGATTCTTCACCATTACCGAAAATACTGGAGATGTATTTGAATCCAGCCTTAAAGGTTCCCTTCATCTTTGTTCTCATAGAAGATTCTGAAAATTGCCCAACCTGCAAATACCCTTCTTCTTAGATGTGAACCGCAATCGACAAAACACCCAAAAAAAAAACACACATTTTACAAATTCTCAAGAAGAATCGCAGTACCTTTCAAAGAAGAGCTACAGAGATGAAAGATGAAAGAAAACAGAATCTTTCTATACCACTTCTCCCCCTCCCCTCACAGCAACCTTCCTTCTTATTTTCTCGAAACATACATTTTTAAAAAATGCATGCATAACAATCAAACAATCACAACAGGAAACCCATCATTCTGGCTCGCCCAAATACGAGAAAACAATGGGAAATTGAAGAGAAAAGCGTTGATGATCGAAGAGAAAACAAAAGAAGGAAGAGATCGAGGAAAGAGGGGAATGAATAAAGTTTTGATCTTTGCTGGAGAGAAGATAGAGGGGAGAGGGGTAATGGAAGAAGATGAAGGGAAGTAGAGATGGGCAAGCACGACAAGCTCCCGAAAGAAAGGACGGGTTTTGGTTTATTGATTTTACGAGGATATGGACAGAGAAAGCCAGAAAGGAGAGAAAACATTCAATCAATCAATGTGTAATTTGACTGTGACAGACCGGCCCTTGTAATCTGTGATCAATAATAAACCTCTCAAAATTTTATTTTATAATAATAAATAAATTATGTTTTTTTTGAAGGGATAAATAAATTATGTTTGGACTCTGAAACAAAACAACTTTCTAAGCTTTTACCTCGTAAAAATATTAACTATAATCTGTGTCTTAATGTCGACAATATTAATGGTGGCCTGGAGCACTGGAGCTTACGTCAATGAGGGTTTCAATATTCAATGATGAGTGCTCGTGAAAAAAGTTTGACTAAATATATAATGACGACAAAATTAGCTATTATTAAATATATTTTAAATTAATCATCCTAAATGTTCTGTCGAATTGAATTGTGGGAAGCCGTTAAGGTTGAGAATTCAATTTTTTGAGAAGAGAGAGAATTAGTTTCACCATTTGATTTCATGAATATTTGAATATAGTAATTTTTCTATTTTTTATTTACAACTTAAAAATTGAATTGATTTGGTACTTGATTATAAATCATGTTAGACTTTCTTCAAATTTTAATTAATTATTTTTACCAAACTTAGAAAATGTCAAAACATGTTTTCTAGCAAGAAAAATGCATTGATTATTTGACATTCTTCATTTAGTAGGTCATATAATTTAGCAGCATTAAGAATAGATCCCAGTTAATGATCTTGTAGTCAAGTGACATGTAGTGATTCTTCCATATAGGAGGTCATGAGATTGAGCTTTTGTAGAGGAAGTATTTTATGTATGATTCAAAATTCAAAAGTGAAAAATAAAATCAAACTCAAAAAATTAACTCGGCAGTTTGGTGGAGAGACTTATTGTTAGCCTGATCCAAATTGACTTATGCATCAAAATGTTCTTCACATCCTCACTAATGATGAACCTACTTTACCCAAACTTGCTATCTCAATAACAAGTTAATTTTTACATTTTTACCCTTAAATTTAACGCTTATTAGATGAAAATTTTACTAGAGGATTAAATCTGAAACAAAATCAATAGTCAAAGGACCATGTATAGCCAAATTGAAAGTTAATAATAAAAATTGGTGATTATCAATAATCAATGGACATTTTTTTTAGAATAAACTTCATTTCAATATAACATGAATTATATTATTTATTGCTACATTATTTATTCATTTATTACTAATTTTTTGAATTATTTTAATAAAATCATAACTTTAATATTCGACATCAATATTAAGTACTTATTTTCACATAACGCATATGCCGAAAGGTTATTTATTTTTTATTATTATTACTATTATTATTATTATTATTATTATTATTATTATTATTATTTTTGTTAAATGTTGCAATGTTATCAAGGTAGCCACTCATAGCTTCTATTTTTCATATTTTCTCAACATAATAATGTTATGAGCTGTTCACATATTATATGATGATGAGTCTTCAACTAAGTCATCACCTTTCTCCTCTTTTAATTTTTTTCTTCGTATTAATTATTAATCATATATAGTCAAAAGTCGGATACATTATATTGATATCTGACAACAACACTAACGTCCGATTGCCATCCAACTGTCAATAATTATACATAAGCCACTAAAAAAATCATACATTTATTTATCAATAATTGAATGCAAATGAAATGGGACTTTTTTGTCACTGATATTTGCATTATTATTATTTTTGCATTATTAGGAAAAATTCATCATTAATATTTGATAGTGTAGATTTAATAAATCATATTACTGGGAAATACAACAATATCTTGCAGTTCTTGCCCTAAAAGTAGCCTAGCGAGTGTACGTCTTGATCTTTGAGGTTGGGAGGCTAATCACATAGACTGATAAACGACTATTGAAGCGTCCGACTGTCCTATCAATTTTAGTCACCTCAATGCAATTATGTGGCTCGACCGATCTGGCCACTATGTACTAGGGAGCTACTTACATACCTTGCACGAATAAGATTTTTGACATATGTCTCCGAACGTAATATTATAAGATCTTGTTAACTCCATAGGATGAGGGATTTTTCTTTTTCTGAAGACGAGATTCTTAGTATTAACCAATTTAACGAGACCTTTCATACCTGGAGACTTGTTCAACAAAATACTTGTACAAAGGACTCTGGGCTTAGTAAATCACATATGTAATTTGCTCTCATATGTCTACGCACATATTAGCCTACAAACCATACAAAATAGGTAGTTGCATTAGAAAAATATTATGTAACGAATTTAATTAGGAAGATGTTGAAAAAAATAATACTTGTAACTTTAAAATAATTGAAGTGATATTTGCATTAATTTTTTTTATTTTCATATAGCAAAATCATCCCCAAGTAATATGAAATTCACAAGTATTGATGACGATACGAATATCGAGACATGATGCAGATCATGTGATTCTTTGTCTATCTCACCAAATTGGCAAATTGAGTAAGAAAATTAATAAATAAATGAAGACTAGGAAACAAGTGTTGGAATCACGTTTAGCCAGCCTTTTGTTTTTTATTATTATTAGCAAATCTTTAAATATTCTCTAAAAATTGGAGCCAGTGCAGATACCGTATGTGATAGATTATATCGATGAGGAAAAGTTAAATGGGGCCTGCATGTTCACCTCATCAGTTTATTGCAGGGGTGAAATTTGAGAAGAAAAATTAAGTCGAGTTTTACCCATGATAATTTAGAGTAAAGATTCATGACTGATACATGCTTTGTTAAGTTTAGGTGTAGGAGCCTTTGGTGTTGGGAATTCAACCTTTTGAAAAAAAAAAAAAAAAAAAAAGTTAAGAGAATCGACATGAACAACTCAACTGGTCACATGAGCTGGTCACATGAGTGAAGTTTGTGAGAAGAGACTAGGAGCAACCTCTCACAGTGGGGGTTCTTATGCGCAGTGAGCAAAGGTCTAGCATATGTGTTAGTTGAATTAACATAAGTCCATGATTTACATCTTCCAGATATTTTGTCGGGCCGAGGGCCCTTGAGGTTGGAGATTCAACCTTTTGGAAGAAAAAAAAAAGGTTATGGGAAAAAGGTATAAATTAAAGCAGCTGTAAGTTGCATGGATTTTCTTTGAATTAAAAGATTAAGTTATTGCCAAGCACATTGTGCTTGTCTTATTAGAGGTGTTGTTAACTCTTTGTGCTCCAAGATACTATAATGTAATAGAGTCAGTAACATTAAAAAATTATTATGAGCAAGAAGAAATTTTTTATATTTTATATAAGTTAGGTTAATTCTACTTTTATTTTGTCGATAATGGTAACAATTTAATGTCATTTATTGGGCATAACTCAAAGTTCTTTTATTATAGTATTATTATGTTGAATTTACATCCTCCAACCATATTATGATAATTGATGTCTAAAGTTTGTTGGATAAATAGAGATTTTTTAGCAAGTATTTATACCTCCAAAATAATGTATATAGAGTTGGTAAAGAAGAAAATGCTAAAGCACAGAAAAAAAAAAACATACTGAAATAAAAGTATTAAAGAATAAAATATATGAAGGGTATGGTAACTCTAAAAAGTATATAATACGCTTTTAAGAATGACATCAAATCACACCACTTCGAGTTCATCTACTCAACTATACTAAGGAGTCTCATAATTAAATCAAGGGGATCATCAAAACATCGCAGACTTCTCTCATAAAAAAGCGCTTCCCCGCCAACTTGTTGATAGACCTATTTTGCTCCCTAAGAGTATGCTTAATTTCCAACTCCCATTCCCTTCAAAGACACAGATTACATTCTTCTACCAGATCCCATATAAGATCGCAATCGTTCACTACTAATAACTTTATATCTATTATTTTAGTTGGACGAAAGGTTAAAATAGATACAAAATTGGCAATTAATGATTTTATGAAACAAAATCAAAATAGTGAAATCATACTATTTTGATAATTTAATTATTTAGAATAGAAGTATATATCAATATATGTATGCCAGCTAGAATTATTAAGAGTTGAAGAGCAGATTATTCCACTACCCAATAATCCAATATATTAACCAATGAAGGAGAAGGTTACGTTTATAATATAATTTGAGATGAATCTTATAAATGCTGCAGCTGGCGGGGTGATTGGCATGGTAGGTAGGGCACTTCCTAAGATTTTGCTTTCCAATTTTCATCATTCTATTTGACTTTTAAAACACGTTAGGTTTTCATTAATTGTCAACGGAGATGCTCCACTAATTTTCATTGTACCATATTTTTTGGTTCATCAACTCTCTATTTCATTTCCATTTCATTGGTTGACTCTCACTCTTAATTACTTCTTAATTAATTATTCAATTTTAATACCATTTATTCATTATTTGTTTATAATTTATATATCAACTCATTGACATGTTGGTTAGGCCACATTAAATTGTATTTTTATAAATTAAGTTGAAAGTTTGGTTCACTCGTACTATTTGTTTTAATGTTTGATACAATTTTACTACTAATAAATATATTATAAATGGAGCAAGCCGATCCGAAAAGACGGAGCAAGGAGGACTCAAGCGGACCTGAGGTCCTGAGGTAGAGCCATGTGCTCGACCTGGGTGGGCCAAGGCGAGCTCATGCTTGGGCATCTGCCCACCAGGCCCAGGCCACGGCCTAGAGCCTCCACTGGAGTGCTCGGTTGGGGTGTCAAGGGGGTGCTTAGCTGGGTGCCCGGAGGTGCTCGGTTGAGGTGCCGAGGTGTTGCTCGGCGGGGTGCTCAACTGGGGTGCCCGTGGGGGTGCTCGGCTGGGGTGCTTGTAATTAAATCCATCAACTACTATGTAGAATTCTTGACATTTGCTTGTAATTATTTGTATCATAATGCGTAATTTAGTGAGTGAGATGTCTTGCTTAAGACCTGCTTCTAACAACATAATGGGAGTGAACGATTATAAAATCTAAGACTCTCATACTTTATTTTTAGTCTTTTGATTGAATACAGGTCTTATTTTTATTTTATTTTATTTTTACAGCCCCTCGGTGTAGTCCACTCCGGTATTCTTCAACCAGGAACCGCCTTGGATCAGCTGCGCCACCGTGAACTTCATCGCCTCCGCTTTGTCGGTGATGACGTGAAATCCCGGCCAATCCACTCTCTTGCTAGTACCGGCACCTGGTCCCCTGTTCATATACTCCCCATAATACAAAGTTTTCAGTGCAAAGTCACCATCCCACGGTGACCAACCAGCTGGATCGATGTGGTCCCCAATGTTGGACTCCATGAACACCGTTCTCGAGTACTCTTTCCACGGTCGGCCCAAATACGTTTTTATGGTCCCCTTAACCGGGCCCAGGTCCGAGCTGGGCGATACATCACAGTTTTGGATCGACGTCCCCGTATTTTGGTTCGGGTCGGTCCGCCCTTGGGCCGTCACCATGTTCTTTTGCGCGGACATGGGCTTGCGGGCCACGACTTGCGAGTTTTGGATCACGGCCGCGGCGTTGCCGAAGATGAAGTCGACGGTGCCGGTGATGTAGCAGTCCCGGTAGAATTGCCGCTGGCTGTGGGCGTAGAGAGTGTCTTGGTAGGCGTCGATTTTGCAGCGGTTGATGACGGATTGGTCGGCTCCGAGCCGCAGCGCCACCGCTTGGTGCTTCTCCGGCCCGGCTGTGTTTTGGATGCAGAGATCTTGGGCTATGAACCCATCCCCAACGGCGGCTGGATTTGCAGATCATTAGCCCAATTTGAAATTTGTTAGTCCAAATGTAAATTCTTGGCCCAACCCAATAATAATTCTTGTGAACCTTACAAACGTAACCAACCAAATGCATATATATAATATATAGCGTTTTATAATTATGCAAATTTTTAAATGGTTAGGTGTAACTTGTAAGAAAGAAATGTAAGTGATATAAACAATTTGCACTCCAATTTCGAGAAGGTAAATTGAACCCCACAGGCCCACATTCTGTAATTATAGGTGAACGAACCTATACTATATATTAGTACGTTTTTCGCGCTATAAGCCCACCCTAAAATTATTCAATAGTTATACAATAGACTCAAGTACACTTGTAAAGTAGACTTGTGTCCATTTCACACTGAATGTTAACCATTTGAATTGTGAACATTTTATATATAAATTGTGAACATTTAGTTATAAACTAGGTAAATTGTGTATTTTAGACTCGGGTTCACCTTTTGCTAAAATTATTTTTTTTTTTTAATTACACATAAGCTCCTAGTCCTTAATTGAAAGTGGTCGCCTTGTAACCCAAATTAGGAAAGATCACAGAGAGATAAATCAGTTTAATTTGTCCATAATTGACCGACTCCCACTTAGAATCAAACTTATAACCATTTACTAAGCTAAGCCAAGTATCTAACCAAAGAGTTGTTTTAGTTGTACTTAGAATCAAACTTATAACCAATTATTACTAAGCTACGCCAAGTATCTAACCAAAGAGTTGTTTTAGTTGTACAAGATGAATCTACAAGGTTACAAATTCGGCTCTCTACAAAAGCGACTTTTTAACCTTTTGGATTTGAGCTTCTCAGTTATGAAGACTCTAAACTTGTTTAGATTATTGTGGTTCTTTAGTAGCTTAAATTACTGATTAGAGTATACTCAATACACACTCATAATTGGATATTGACATTAGATTTCCCTAATGATTCAAAAAAAGAAAAAAGATATGCATATAATAATAAGTTTGAGAAATTAGAAACGATGAAAGGTAGGAAATTGTCTTACCAACTGTAGCAGAGTTGAAGGTGGTTGATCCATCCACAACGTTCAAGCTGCCGGTGATTATGGTAGCGCTCATTCCATCACCGATCAGCATCACATTTGTCTTCTTCTTACCTATCTCTACATTTTCTTTGTACGTTCCTTTCTTTACATAGATAACATACCGTGTTTTCCCATTATCCGGCGCCGCCGCCACCGCTTCCGCCACGGTCTTATACTTCCCGCTCCCATCCTTAGCCACCACCACATTCGCCGCCACGGCGTTCGCCGAAGCTTCCAGAAGCCGCCTATCGCTAGCGCTAACCCACGACGGGAACTCGCCGTTGAGTGCCCGGAGATCGTCCTCAGTAGCCGGCGCCACAGCAACCAAAACCGCCAGGGACGACCTGGCCCGGGTGATCAAGTCTTTGATCACGGGCTCCATTACGGGCCGGGCGGGCTCGGAAAGCCCGTCTAAGCACGTGTCGTGGTTCGTCAATACGGTACTGAGCCAAGAATGGGCGTCCGTTCGGGCTCGGGCCGAAAGATTTGTAAGAGCCACCATTGAATCCACCACCTTGTCCAGAGACAAGTCCAGCAACTCCAAACAGTCCGCTACGGCCCGATCGTTGATCCGACGGTTGACATTAGCCGACAACTTGACGGCGTCTTGGATTCGCAACAACGAGGAGTGCAAAACCATCTGAAGTAAACCTACGCCGTCGGTTTCTGTGGATGATACCTCGGACACAATCGCCATGCAGGACGGTGGATCGTGAGCCCGATCACACACACGGGCTTTTAAGACAGACGGAGAAGATGAGGGCGTTCTTAAAGCCCAGATTGAAACCAATGCAACTGAGCCCACAATAGCAGCTAAGTACAGAAAGACATAGAGAGCTCTGCAAGAAGAAGATGGTTTTCTTTTGGGAGTGAATAAGAGTGGTAGGTGTGAGGTTGTCGCCATGGCTAGTGAGCTTAGCTAGCTCAGTCAGTCTTGTCTTTGAAGTTGCTATATATGATCCACTGCGATTCTTAAATAGGATAATGGCAGACAAGCATGACCACACTACTCACAAAAAATCATATAATAATTAAGATCAAATTGGCTCACTTGAACTCTTGTGGTTAGTGTGATGTTTGGTAAATACTACATCCGTCCCATTTTGGATGTCTATTCGTTTAACGAGACTTGACTGAACTTATTTTTAATCCAATTTTTCATAATATTAAGTTTAACATTAATATATAAAATTTATATATTTAGAAACTACATTAAAAGTACTATTAAACACAAAAAATTAAATTTAAAAATAATAAAAAATTATTAAAGAAAATAAGCAATGAAGAAGAAGTTAGTTTGACCCATGAATAGTAAATATGACAGGTAAAATGGGACAGAGGGAGTATCAGTTAGCGAATTAGTCCGATGAGTTTGACTAGTTGATAACTTTAGCTGATTATAGAAAGATGTTTGTTAATTAATCGCTAGCTTATAGCTGATTACATGTAAAATGTCTTTTTTTTTTTCTTCAAAAAGTTGATTGAAAAAAAATGTTATAAATTTTAGCGTTTTTGACTTATAAGCTATTTTACCAAATATAGCCATGTCTTTTTCTGCGTGATGAGAGTAGATAAAGGACTACTAAAAAGTAAACTAACCTTGTTTATTCATAATTATCAAACCAACAATCCGACTAAGTTGGTCGGAATTTTCCAGATATGTGTTTTTTTTATGACGCGGAAATGCACAGTTACTACTCAAGAGTGTTTAAATCCCGCCTTCTGACCCTAACAACAAATGACAAGACTACTCACCAAATCTCATATTATTATAATTAATCTCGAACAAGCTCCATTAGAACTTTGTGGTTACTCAATCAACTTGGCTAAGAGTTACTCAATGTATATATCTTTTTTTGGGTGACAATGTCACCCTAGTCGACAAAGGATCATAAGAAAATAAACCAGTCTAGTAGCCCATAGTTGGAGTCGAACTTAAAAGTTTATAGTTATAAAACCAACAATTCAAATAATTAAGTTGGTTGGGGTTGTCTCATACTCTCATGTATGTGCCTTTTGTAGGACTGACGAGAAAAACTCACAATATAATCACTACTCAAAAATGTGTACGGAATGAACATCATCTTGTGACCTTAACCGGTAAATGACCACAAAAAAATAAACTAATATATGTTATTCATAATTAATCAATTCAAACCAACAAAACTAATAAGTCACCCTCACTAGGAGTGAAATGAAGTTTTATAGTTATCAAGTTAATAATTCGATTATCTTACCTTGGCTGTGAAGGTTTTTTTCTTTACTAAGTGGATCTTGAATTATGGAGTCATAAACAGTCCTCAAGGATATCTTAAAATATTACACACTTGTTTTTTGTTTTTGGAAAAATAGTACACTTCTTGTTTCTTATGAATCTTTAAAGATCACGCTGTCTTCGGCTTGGACAGACATTCCAAACCTATTGACTTAAACCATTATTGTTCGTGGGCATAATAATTCCGCCACTTGTTAGCACTTAATTTGTAGTTTAATTTTTTTTAGCATTAGTTAATGTGGTTAGTTTAATTTGTGTTTAGTTTTGGTAAAAATGTGTGTAAAATAGAAAACGTGCTTTGCTTGAACAATTAAGAAAAAATGTTATTGGAACTTTTCGCTGTAATAAATTCCACAAATACGACAAGTTTTGATTAATTAATTGTGAAATTAAAAACTTATAATAGGATAATTACTAAATTAATATACACAAGTCAATCAAACCGAGCTTTAATTTCACTTTAATTTGTTCCCATTTTTTATATTTGTAGTATTACTCAACCAGAAAAGTACTCCGTACTTTCTAAATTTAGTAACCTAAACTTATCCTAAATATAATTAAATAAGTTAATATACCACAACCATCAATCACATATTTCCACATCAACAATTATAACTTTGTGCCTTCTATACAACTCAACTGATCAACTAACTTAAAATAAGTTAATAAGTTTGTGTATAAATATTTTGAGGCCTATAGGCCTAAGGCAAGCCGATGAGAGATCTATGTTTAGAATTTAAATATTTAATTTGTCCAATTTTGCATATCATGTTTATTATTTATTAGTCCAATCAACTTTTTCTTCTTTGCTTATTTTCTTTAGTATTTTTAAATATTTTTAAATTTAACTTTTCTTTTTGTGTATTATAATACTTTTAATATAATTTTTTTTCTGAAAGCCTTTTAATATAATTTTTAAATATATAAATCTTATATATTAATACTAAATTTAATATATAACAAATTGATTTAAAAATAATTGAAGTCTTCGTCGGCTTCTCCGCTCCGCTCCTAGAAGCACTTTTCAATTTGTATCGTATCCAACTGGACCAACTCATCGCAGTACTGAGTAATCAGTTTTGCTCACTATTAGCTAATACAATATTCATTTTATAAGTATTTATTGTACGTACTTCTTGTAGTATTATATATACAAAATAAATATTTTTTTAAAATTTACACAAAAGTTACACAAAATTTGACAAAAGTACTATAATCATTAATGAAAAGATGGGGTTAATTGCGGGAAAGGCAGAACACGATATACATTCACTGTTTGCCCACTGAATTATTAGTTTTAAAACCTTATGGCTAATTTTATATTGCTATAGCTAGATACATGCATTCGATTATTAAATGACATATAACTTGGGGTGGATCCAAAGGGTCAATGAGGCAGTTGTCCTCCTCCCCACCCCTTTTATAAGGAAATTGACTGAAATGGCAATTTCTATTAACTAGGAGATGAAAATAGGAATTTTCAAAATCTTTGACAAGAATAGAAAATCTACGTTTGGGAATTTGAAACGCATTTTTCAAATATGAGCGTATTTTTTTTTTCCGGAAACGTCAACATCAGACGCATTTGAGAAATGCGTTTGGTGTATTTTATACGCCAGACGCGTATGGGGCGTCTAAGGGTTTTCTTTCTCTTCACTCTCTCCTCCACCTCATCTACTTTTTTCTTAAAAATTGTGCAAAATACACAAATTGGGAGGGCCTAAGAGCATCCTTATCAGTGGTGTTTTTGGAGTTTTTGATTAAGTAATTTATGACACGTAAGAGAGATAGTGCAAGAGAGAAAAATTTGGAAACCATCTACCGGGAATGGGGTTCATTCAGAAATGTGGGCCATTTGCTGCGGGTGCATCCTACAGTCTAACATTTACTTCTTCTTCTTCTTTTTTTTTTAAAATCAATTTTGTTTTTTTAATTTTTTTTTTAAATCTTCCCTCTCATATTCTCTTTCCTAATTACACTTACAAAAACTCTTCAAAAATCAACAAAAAAAAAAAAAAAAAAAAAAACTTTACTATTATAGATACTCTAAGAGAAGTAAACCGCAATTTAAAAAAATCAGGCATGATAGACTTGACCATATGACAAGAATCGAACTCGTAATCTTTAGACAAAATAATCATATTTCACCTACTTGGACACCCCTTTGGAAGTTTGGAGGCACCCATGAATGATAGATGAATCAAATGGAACCTTAGTTTTGAGTTGCATATATTTGCAACAAAAAAAATCCAGCCATATTTCGAAGTAAAAAGAGAAAAAAACTCTTCCTCATCAGTCAAGAACCAATCCAGTTGGTGTTCAGCCATAATTGAGGCGAAAAACGTCATTCTGCACGAAGAAACTTCCTTCTGCAGTAGGAATCAAGTGAAACATCTGCAGCACAGAACAATCCATTACAATTTACGGTTGTGTTCTAAAGCTATAGTGCACAATATTTAGACAAGTGGTTCAATCATGGAAGAAGAAGGGTATGTAGTAATGGACCTGGCTAAACCTGAGCGGATGCTCTTCTCCTGGCAATAGAAGGCTGCCACTCACAAAGATGATGATCCCGCCATCAAGGGATGATGGTTGAGAGTCGACGGTGCTAACCACATGGCGGCATTGCCCAAATGGCAAGGCGTTAAGCTTGGCACAGATGTCTTCCCCGCCCTGCAACTTCTGGCCCTCAAATGTTAGCATTGAGGTGGGTTGATAGAGGGAGCCAAGAGAGGGGCGGTCATTGTCGAAGAGATGGTAATAATGATCCACAAATGATCTCCCAACAACTTCAATTTGCTCTCCCATTCTCTGTTCTCAACAAACAACAAAGAAAAGCAAGGCAACAGCAGTAGGAAAAGATTTAACGGTGATCAAGATAAAGAAACATAGCATGTATATATATATAGGCAATGTAAAGGGTATCTAGTCTGCTGCATGGGTAAGCAATTTAAAGTAGAGGCATAACAAGTGCTTCTGTAGAAAAAGAAAAGAAAAGAAAAAAAAAAGGTGTGAAATCTGTTTGAAGCAAGCCAACCCTTCAAGCTTTCTGGCCGACCACCAGCACTTCTTTTACTTTTGTGCATATAATAAACAAAACCTGATTCAGAAATCCTACGCAAGCATGTTGCATGACTTTGAAAAAGGGTCATATATATCCCAGAGAGAGTGGTTTAACTTTCATGGAGACAGATTTGAGTCAGACCAGAATATATTCTTTCCTGGCCAAAAGCTCCATCATTTCACAAAATAAAAACTCCTGGCTCCTCAACACTAGTACGCATAGCTAAGTAATAAGAAAGAGGAGAAAGAACCTTCAAGTCTAGGAAATCAAATGGATAAGAGATGGAGTTGGATTGCATAACATAGACCATATCTGTCCAATAAAAAAGGCTACTCTTTGTAAAAAACCTTTTGCCGTCTACATAGTGTGTCTGCACGGATTGATGGATTCTAATCAAATGCAACAATTTCCACAGAATGATAACTATAAAGTAGGGCTGGATGCATAATAGTATCAGAGCAATGCTAGCACTATATTCATCTGTTCAAGGCAGAGATATGTACCAATGCCGACATCAAATAGTCAATCAAATGCAGTTTAGGCAATTACAAGCTGGAACGAAATTGTTGTGGTTTCTTTAACCACATGCTATGTCCCCTTTTTATATTGAGGCAAATGAAAATGAACTAACTAATAAAGATAATCACTTAAATCTCAAGAATAGACACATCATTAGTAACTAGATTTGAGGACTCCATGGGTGTCACTTCACTGAAGCAATAAGGTCTATAGACCTCACAATGCAGCCAAGACCTGCAAGGGGGCTTGGGAATAAAAAGTTCAAGAGCTCTTACATGGAACATTATTACATATACAAGAAAATTTCCCTGAAAGGGTTCTACACTTGGAAACAATACAACTCAAATAGCAGAATATCTGGCAAAAACCAGAATAGCATAGCCAGGTGATCCACACAGTGGATCTTTGACAACAATTTATCGTTGCAGAATTATAAAACCATTTAGATGTAAATCTGCTTCATGCAACTATTTATGGGGAAAAGCTAATGAAGGAGAGAATTATAGAGCTGTTTAGACATCAATCTGCTTAAGTAAACTATGTATGATACTGATCTTACAGAAAAATATTTCTTGGCATTCAATTGTTTATTTTTGCTGAAGTATAATAAGCAGATGAGTTGAGTAATGTTTGAGGGCTATTCAAACCAGTTTAGTTGCCCTTCCAGGCAAAGAATCGCATTGGATGCATATCAATACTGTCAAGATTCTAAATTAATCTTCAAAGAAAACCTTGAATGGAAGTTGGTTAGAATATAATGAAAGGGATCAAGTCTGAGACACTTGGAAGAATCAAACAAGGCCAAATCTGCAAGGCATATAGAGGTTATGTCGTTTAGGAAAGAGATTATGTATGTCAAATAGGTTTATTATATTCTATTAAATGGAATAAGCTAATGGTATGCACATCCATACATGTACTTGTGATATCTCCTAAAACCAGAGGAAATGTTCCTTAAGTGGTTTTAGTTTCCAAGTGACTTCACATGATTACCATGTTTAGAAATTAAACCAACCTTGCAAGAGCTTCTAAGGATGGAGGAAACACTGATGTTCAAGTAGTTCAGGTTCAAAGGACTATATTAAGGAATCAACAGGAAGCAGAACTCTAAGTACAATAGCTAAGAGGATGTCAAGAAGATCAGGTTTTCTAAACAGTTCTTTGAAAAGCAACTAAACTCTTATGTACTAAAATCTTTTCCAAAAAAAATGCGACCAAATGCTTTTATGATGATGATACTATGCATATTTTCCTTCATAAGTATGCTATGAGAAGTATATCCAACAGGCATTTTATGAAATCAATGGCCATTCTTCGGCAGATAAGATCACCAGGTACAAAAATTGGATACCACTACTGTTAAGCATCATCTCTAATACAAAGTTGACACCTGTTCAATCATATAGTTACTTGCTCAAAGAACATGAAATACGGAGCTGCAGGATCAGTCAATTTTAAGAAGCTAGAACAAGAAATTGCCCACATACATAATAAGCAGTGCATATTAGGCATATAATCCATTTTCAAAAGTACAACTAGCATATAAATGCTTTAATACAACGTGTAGTCCATACAAGTGAGAGGAATCTGGAAATTTTAGTTAATAATATCGTTTCAACAATACCATCGGACACAGAGTAAGCTAGTACAAAATTCATACCTACTAAAATCAGGCTAACTCAGTGAACCACCAATAATAGATCATCGCTTCACATCCAACTGGAAGGCCAGTAAGCATGTATCCCATAACCAGTCTTCCAATTATCCAAGGAAATCACCTTCTTCACAGCCCAGAATGAAACAAAGAGTGCGAAAACCATGACCATCATCTGTGCACTCCTGCTCTTCACCCGAACCAGAACATGAGTCATAAAGGCTAACAACACTCCAACAATGGTATACAAGAACCCGATAGAGAATCCCTCAGCTCCCAGCTGCATTCCAGACCCTTGGTAGAAGAAGACCAACTTCCCAGGATCATTCCTATCAGCCAAAAACATAGGCATTTTCCTAATAATATTATGCATTGCCCCTCCGACGCTGAAAAAGTAGACGAATATCGCCCCAGCCATCCAAACATACTTATCGTGCAAAAGAGTATGACCAGTAAGAATCTTTTTTATTAAAAACGGACTCCATATCAGTAAAATGGCCACTATAAACATCATCTGCTTCTTAGAAACAACGGGCGGGCGATGAATCGGCCCGACCTCGAGGTTCGTTTTCGCTTCCACGAACTCCGCCATCGACTCCGCCATTCGGGAAAAATCCGAGGCGTCCATTTGAATTGAATCCTTCTTCAGGTCAGTAGCTGAAGGTGGGACAACACGGATGTGGGGCAACGAATTGACTCCAAATTGCGAGAAAGTCTGCTGGGATTCCTGAAATTCAATGTTGAAGAAGAAGAGCTTGCTGTTGATTTTTGAATCGGGGTTGTTTGCGAGGAACGAGGATGCCAGGAGAGCGAACTCAGCCTTCAGGGCGGGCAAGGAGAGCTCCGTTTTCGAGTGGAGCTGCTGGGCGTCGAAGAAGATGAGGATAGAATAGGGGCGAGGAGCCGAGACGGACATGATGCGCCTCATGAGCGAGTCGGTAAGGTGAATTACGCCGGTGGGGGACTGCGATCGGAGGCGGGTCAACTCCGATACGGCATCGCTCGGAGACAGAGAATGGTTGGCGGAGACAAGGAGGAGTAGGAGGGCGCCGAGGAGAAGGAGCGTCGGAGTTGAAGAGATCGCCATTGTTCTCTTCAATTCTGAGGGTTTGCGATTGCAGATTTGCAGGAGGAACTGAGGGGAGAGTTGAAGGGGGAAGACCGACGACTTAGGTCTTCCGGGTCCTCGGGTTGGAATAGACTCGGGTCGGGCATTCTATGTGATGTGGAGATTATGAGACTGTCCAGTAGTAAAGCGACACTTCATCATATACAAGAATTGGGCCCCTCCGACTTTCTTTCCATTTTGTTTTTCAGTTATTAAAAAAAATCATAAAGATTATTACTCCGTATTATCCTAAATTAATTTTCCATCAAACATTGGGTGATTTGGGTCCATTATTTTTCTTTTGATTTTTTAAGATGAATGCAACATTTTTTAAAAATATAATTTTCACTTTGCATTTTTTTTTTTTGGCTATTTAGATTATTGTACGCATTTCTTTTTTCTTTTTTAATAAAGGTGTATTATGCATAATAATCAGCAAAAAAAAAAATTATGAATACAATGAGGAGTGGAGATCCAAATTCTCCAGACCAAACTAAAAAGACGAAGTTCGAGTTAGAGAGTAAGTGAATCGTGTTGTGAACTATCAAAGTTAATATTAACTTGATCACTTTCAAGTTTTAAGAGCAAATCTTTATATCTCATCTTGAAATTTTTCATAGTTTTTTAAAAATTTCACCTACATTTTTGTAATACTCCCTATCTTAGTTTGAAAATCTTCATATTTGTTTGGATATTACACTTAGATTTTGGTAATAATCTCTATAGTATTTTGGAAATCTGTTTTTGGAAATCAACACCTAAATTTTAGAAATACTCTATATCTTGTTTAGTAATTTTGATATGATAGTATTAAATGTAAATTTCACCTAGTTTTGTGAAAATTTTTATATGATTTTTATTTCATATTACCTCCTTTAAGGATATACGGAGTATAAAATTGCATGGACCAAAGACCGACCTCAAAGCTATGTCATATTTTTTTGAAAATTTTACATAACAAGTGTGGTCGGTCTTTGGTTATTTATAGAAAAAACATCTTACATAACAAATTTTTGGTGAAAATTTGTTGTCTTCATAACTTATCTCTCATTAAAAATAATATTTATAAAGCATTATAGCAGCTTTGCTTTGTTAGCCGCCATCAAGGTTGCCCACACCCACCCATATATAGCCCTTGCATATATA
This sequence comes from Ipomoea trifida, assembly GCA_003576665.1. Lineage (NCBI taxonomy): Eukaryota > Viridiplantae > Streptophyta > Magnoliopsida > Solanales > Convolvulaceae > Ipomoea > Ipomoea trifida. The sequence goes on from CP025652.1 coordinate 2,669,351, forward strand.
CATATATATATAATAAATTCATAATAATAAAATGTGTAATTTATAATGTGTTTTATATTAAAATTATTTTATCAAATTAATTATGTTTCACAATTTGTTAGGAATATTTTTATAAAGTATGGATGTGTTTTTTTTTTTTTTTGTCTATATCCAGTAATATTTATTACTATATTTCTTTTAAGTGTTTTATTTTTAAACTAACTCTTTTGTTTTAATATTTCCTCCTACTAGAATTTTTGTTAGCTCCGCCCCTAGACATAACGTACAACTATTTGTGTCACATTCGGCGATTAATCATGTCCAAAGTTCGATTCCGGTTCGGTTCCAGCTTCCTACCAGTGATTCACCTCCATCACTGGCTCCCAAGATAGAAGCAGTGACGGCCATTAAGTTTCTTACCGATCAAATTACAAAAATAGTTGCAACTTGTTAAGAAATGATAGACAACATAAACAGCCAAGTGGGCAACCATGCATATCCATTCGAATATTCGATCTAAATCTCAATCAACCTTTGGTCTCCAATTAAACAGAGAACCTACAAGGCTTCATGTCCCCTCCATTCCTCTGTAACAATCTTATTATTATTATTATTATTCATACAATTTCCATGATCTAAAGTCTTAAGCTTCAGCAATTTCTTCATCCTCCGCGGAGGCAAGGATTAGCTCCGGCGCTGCAACTTCTCTTGCACTCCCATCCAACGCATTTGCCTCTCCCAATGCCCTCAACGCCAAGTGAGCCGCCTTCTGCCCTGATATCATCATCGCCCCAAATGTTGGCCCCTGAAACCAATTCCATCATACCCAGAATTAGAATTAATGTTTGTGTGCTTCAGTAGATTATGAACAGATAATAGATACAGTAGTACTAAAAAAAATCAATAATTAATGATTACCATTCTTGGAGCGCCGTCAATTTCTGCGACTTCCATGCCGGTGACGATCATCCCGGGGACAATCTCCCTGGTGAGCCTAACGATGGCATCTTCGGCGGTGTTCATGTCGAGGGCCTTCATTCCGGGTACGGAATCGATCATTCCGATGCTCTTCAGCCGCTTAACGCCGGTGGCGCCGAACGGCCCGTCGTGGCCGCATGAGCTCACGACAACCTTAGCCTCCATAACGTTGGGGTCCATACAAGACTGTGTGTCGTGGTTCATCGACACCAGAGCCCAGTTAGTGACCACGCCGCCCACTCTCCCGTTCTTCACGATCAGATCCTCCGCCGCCACCGCGTTGAACAGCTTCACGTTCGGCCGGGCCAGGAGCTTGCTCATGATGGTGGAGGTGAAGAGCGCCGCGTGTTTGATGACAACGTAGTTGTCCTGCTCCTCGTACTCCACGCCCACCTCGTCCAGGAACATCTGCGCCGGTTTCCGCACAATCATGGCGGAGAACAGCTGCCCACCGAGCCACGCACCGCCGCCGGGGCTAACCGACTGCTCAATAATGGCGACGCGGACGTTGGGGTTCTTGCTGAGCTCGTAGGCGCAGGACAGCCCCGCGGATCCGGCTCCGACCACGATAACGTCGGTGTCGGCGTAGGTAATCATGTCCATCATGTATCTCCGGGTCATTTCCCGGGCCACGATGGATTCTTTGATGGGCTGAAACTTGAAGGAATCAAAGCTATAAGATGCAGAGACTGAGAGGCTGTGAGAGGAAGCCTTGACGGCCTGGACGCGAGAAGGAACGGGCGTTCCATTGAAGGATGATTTTGCATCGAAGAACGATGGTTTGAGTTTAGAGGAGAGGGAGGAGGTGAGAGTAGCGGCGGCCATGGATGGTGGCTATGAAGATATGATCAGATAGGGAAGTGGAGAGTGAGGATGAAGAGAGTGAAGGGAGAAGGGAGTATATATTTGGAAGTAAAGCGTTGAGAGCAAAAAAATATCTGAAGATATGTAATTAAAAAGATCTGGGAAGTGGGGTAAGATCAGATATTGAGATTGATAAAATCGGGAAGGATTCAAAAAAGTTGTGGTTCTCTTGGATTATGATTTGGGATTTATGATGATCACACCATTATCTTCCTTCTTGTAGTATCCCAATGCATGGTCACTATAATATCTTGTATAGTTGCAGTTGTATAGCACTATAGCAGAGATATGAAAATCAGCCTAAATTATTTTTAGTTGATAACGGGCAATAAACAATATTTTTTAAAAATTAACTTGAAATTTTGTGATTAATTAACCAATTGTATTCTTAGCAAAAGGTGGAATGACCCTTGGACTACTCTTTAAGCAATTAAGCTCATCACATCCTCATTATCTAAATGTGACTAGTTATTATGGAAATTAATGGGATATCCCTTGGTATTCTTGCAACACCCTAGGCTCTCATTCTCTTCACAAAAGATTGAGTCCCAATGCTCCAACCCAACAAAGTATCATACACTGGCTTGTGAGACTTAATCCCTAGTCACTTTTTCCAAACTTCATTACGTAATCAGTTGAGCTGCCCATGGGCTACCCTAGGCTCTCCTTCTCTCAAATGGTCGAACCCAACACCAAGGGCTCCTATACCTCGATTCAATATAGCATTTGAGAGTATGTAAATTAAATCACGGTGAGTCGGTGACTCAATGGCTCAAGAGTCAAATGTCGGTGCACACAAGGGATCTGTCCACTTTAAACATAATTTTCACAGTGTCACTGCTGAAATTCAAACCTTAGTTTCTTCTTTCAAATATTACTTACATAATTAGTAAGTTAAACCTGTGCCGGGATCCTAGGCCCTCCTTGCCAAGTTGCATCATGATCACCCATATGGACGAGTCACTACATGCCATGAACGTAGAATAAGGACAATCTCCATAAGTCCATTTCTTTTGGTTTTGGAGGTAAACATATGAATAAAATAATAAATAAATAAGAAATAAAATGTTCTATTTTAATGACATATCTGCCCTTAATACCTGTTTTATTTTCACATGAGCCTTGATGAAGGTGGCTAGTAAGCTAGGCCTTGAGTAGCCCATATAGTGTGGCCCAAATATTTTCCAAAAACGACCCCAAATTGCAGGCATCCTATGGCCTTATCCGTAGTTTGGACTAAAACCGAAAACATTAAGCCCATTAGACACTGAAAGATTTAAGGTTGCAACGAAAATTAGTCAGTTATGAGTGATTTATTAATTTATTAATATAGGTTTTCCCCAAAAAAAAAAAATGAAACTCGACACCAATACTCAATAGCATGAAAATTATGTTCAAAATAGGCTAATTTCTTGTACACTAACATTTGGTCCTATTTGCTAAGTCACTAAATTATCGTGATTTACGTTCTTACAAATATTCTGTCAGATCAAAGTGTGGGTTAAGCCCTTCCTATTTAGACCCCTCCAACTTTGCACCTCTTCACACTTCATAACTCATCTCTCTAGCCCTTTAAGCCTAATCCTTGCTCTCTCTTCCTAGCCCAATATAAATCCTACCTATGCTCTTTAGGCCCAACATACATCTCTATTCTACCTCGGACTCCCATCACTCTTTTGCCCGTTTAGTTCACGAAAAATATTTAAGAAGAAATGTAATTGAAATTCAATGGAAAAGAAATCACCATAAAGATTCATTCCATTATTTAGTTGGTGCGTTGAAAAGAAAGTATTTACAGTATTGATTCTATTATTTGGTTGAGTTTGGAATGGTATGAAATATTGAGTATAAAGCTCGCCTATACAATCTATATATATATATTAAAACAGAAGTAATAGCTTTCCCGCTCATTTTAGTCCAAAAATTTTGAAATTGGTCAACATAATATTATATAATAATTCCTTATCAGAAATTCTAGCATTTCTTATCATTCCTTATTTATGGCTAAAATTGACAAAAATATTCAAAATATGATTACATTCCTTATTATACACAGAAATTAATGAAATATTTTATTCAATTACATTCCTGCATGGATTCCTTATTTATGTACATATATTAACAATCAAATTACTATATGATGTATATTATAGTATTCAAAAAAAATTACAGTACAAAATTAAATTCCTTTCATGATAATATTTAAAAAAAGTTTCACAATCAAATTACTATACGATGTATATTATAGTATTCAAAAAAAATATTACTATATTATGTTAATGTACGTAATTAAAAATTTTCTCATGATAATATTCAAAAAAAAAATGTCACAATCAAATTACTATATGATGTATATTATAGTATTAAAAAAATATTACTATTATGTTAATGCACGTAATTAAACTCCTCTCATGATAATATTTTTAAAAAATTCCAAAAATCAAATTACTATATGGTGTATATTATAGTATTAAAAAAATATTACTATATTATGCTAATGTACGTAAAATTCCAACAATCAAATTACTATATGATGTACATTATAGTATTCAAAAAAAATATTACCATATTATGTTAATGTACGTAATTAAATTCCTCTCATGATAATATTCAAAAAATAAAAATTCCTACAATCAAATTACTATGTGATGTATATTATAGTATTAAAAAAATATTACTATATTATGTTAATGTACGTAATTAAATTTCACTCATGATAATATTCAAAAAATTAAAAATTCCAACAATCAAATTACTATATGATGTATATTATAGTATTAAAAAAATATTACTATATTAGGTTAATATACATAATTAAATTTCTCTCATGATAATATTCCAAAAAAAAATTCCAATAATCAAATTACTATTAAAAAAAATATTACTATATTATGTTAATGTACGTAAAATTCCAACAATCAAATTACTATATGATGTATATTATTGTATTCAAAAAAAATATTACTATATTACGTTAATGTACGTAATTAAATTCCTCTCATGATAATATTAAAAAAATCACAACAATCAAATTACTATATGATGTATATTATAGTATTAAAAAAATATTACTATATTATGTTAATATACGTAATTAAATTCCTCTCATAACAATATTAAAAAAAATAAAAATTTCAACAATCAAATTACTATATGATGTATATTGTAGTATTCAAAAAAAAATATTAGTATATAATGTTAATGTACGTAATTAAATTCCTATCATGATAATATTCAAAAAAATAAAAATTCCATCAATCAAATTACTATATGATGTATATTATAGTATTAAAAAAATATTACTATATTAGGTTAATACACATAATTAAATTCCTCTCACGATAATATTCAAAAAAAAATTCCAACAATCAAATTACTATATGATGTATATTATAGTATTAAAAAATATTACTATATTGGAAGACGACAAAAAATATATTGATGGAAGTAGTCAGTAATTACAGGAGAGTTAAGAAATTTATTCACAACATTGTTATCCTCAAATTGTTTAAGCTGTCCGGAAGTGGTTTGGACAAATGTTGGACATATATATCCAATTATATTCTGTACAAACAACGGAACATATTGAACTTCCAAGGTATGGTATGTATTTATTCATTTGCTTTAATATTTTATTTCATGTCTAATATTATTAGTTCCAAGATGGTGATACTTTTCTAACATATATTGTTTAATATTTTTTAGATTTAGTCTTCAGTGTTGATGAAATAAAAAATCAAGCATTAGTTGAGATTGAGAAATTGTTGAAAAGATGTGGAAAGAGTCTACATGATTACCAACAAATGTCAATTCCAGATCTTGACTGTTCAGCCAGTTTGATGAATAGGTTGGTGTATGATGAGATGTGTTATGACAAAGTAGAACTTAAAGAAGAGCACAAAAAGTTGGTATCAAATCAATGAGGAGTTTTTTTTTGCCTACGATTATGGAGGAACTGGAAAGACATTAGTTTGGAGAACTCTTTCGGCATCATTGAGATCAAAGGGAGAAATAATTCTTAATGTTGCTTCAAGTGGTATAACTTCTCTATTATTACCTGGCGGAAGGATTGCGCATTCAAGGTTTGCAATTCCCCTAAACCTAAATGAGGATTCAACATGTAATATCAAACAAGGTAGTCATCTTGCAGAACTCATTATTAAGTGCAAACTTATAATTTGGATGAAGCACCAATGATGCATAAGCATTTCTTTGAAGCACTTGATAGAAGTATGCGTGCTGTATTGCGTTTTTGCAATCCAAAAAGTTTAGAGATGCCTTTCGGAGGGAAAACTATTGTATTTGGCGGAGACTTTCGACAAATTTTGCCAGTTATCCCAAAAGGAAGTAGACATGATATTGTTAATGCAACAATAAATGCATCTTATTTGTGGTCATACTGTAAAGTGTTACGTCTGACAAAAAATATGCAACTTCAAAGCTCATCCTCAAATAGTGATTATGAAAAGCTAAAGCAATTCTCATAATGGATTGCGAACATATGAGATGGAGAAATTTAGGGGCAAATAATTGGATGTGAAAACATTACTATACAGAAGAGAATTTTTTGAAATGTTCTAGAGATCCCATTGCAACTATTGTGGAGAGTACATATCCATAAGACTCCAATATTTTGTATGATCCAACATACTTGAGAAATAGGACAATATTGGCTCCAACACTTGATGTGGTTGACTCTATCAATGAATATATGACTTCTTTAAACACATATGAAGGAAATACATATTTCAGCTTTGAAAGTGCTTGCAAATCAGATTCAAATGTTGATCTATTAGCTTATGTGCACAGGCCTGAATTTTTAAATGGGATCAAGTGTTCTGGTGTGCCTAATCATGAACTCAGGCTGAAAGTAGGTACTCCGGTTATGCTTTGAAAATATTGACCACTCAGTTGGTTTGTGTAATGGGACAAGGATGTTTATTACTAAACTTGGAAATTATGTTTTAGAAGCAAATGTATTATCTGAAAGTAGTGCATATCATAAAATCTTGATTCAAATAATGTCATTAACTCCTTCATATTTGAGATTGCTTTTTAAATTTCAAAGAAGACAATTCCCTCTAATCGTCTACCTCTTATGCAATGACGGGTAACAAGAGTCAAAGGTCAATCACTTAGGCCACTTTTTGAAAAGACCATTATTTAGTCATGGACAATTATATGTTGCTGCTTCAAGAGTCACCAACCCAAATGGATTGAAGATTTTAATTTGTGGTAAGGCGAACACCCAAAGTAATTCCACAACAAACATTATATACAAAGAAGTTTTTTAAAATTTGTAAAATGTTATTATAATATTTCATCATAGTTTCATTCATACAATTCTACAATGATTTTCCATTTTGTAAATTTCTCCCTTAATTCATCATATCATAATTGTTGCCGTGCATCGCACGGGTAAAATACTAGTGATAATGATAATAAAAGTAATAGTGATTTTTAAATTAAAATATTCTAAAGTTATATAATACAACTTCATAAATTAAAATTTTATAATTATATATTTTATTATAATATAATAAAAATTATTATACACATTTTGGTCTAAGGTAATTAAGAATGTTCTATAAAGGCAAAATAGTCCTATCAAGTGATACTTTATTCTCGATGTCTATGAAAAATAAACTATCAAAGTTGAGCCTTAGAAAACTTTTTCTTCATATTTAAGGAAAACATTTTTATGTAAAACAAATTTTTCATTAGCCAAACAAAAAAGAATTCCATTTTCCTTAAATTTAAAGAAAACTTTTTTCTTGAAAAAAGTTTTAATTATATCCCACTAATCACCCCCTTTTTAATTCAGATGCAATTCCTCCTTGAGGCCTCAACTAAGAAAGAAAAAGTGGTAAGGAAATATATGTGGCTAAGGAGAAGCCAAGTAAACTTTCCAAATGCTTGTGTACTTCAACTTCTTTTAATGGATGTAGTACTAGGTGACAATAAATATCCTAACAAGCACCTATTCCATCCACAAATAGAATATCAATATTGTTTGTAATTGAAAAAAAAAAAATCAAATAAGACCCTAAATTTTATTCCAGAAATAAACTTTTTAAAAGTTGTAATTAAATCCACAAATATGTTATTTTGAAGCAATGAAATCTGTTGGTAACCTATAATTACAGGTCAAATAGTGTTCTAATCAACTCCAACAAATTTCTAGTGAACGTCCGATCAAATTCTAGCAATCCATGTCAAATACAAATTTGGTCGCCTTCTCCAAACGTGACCGACAACCGTCAAATGATTGCTAGCTAGTCGCTGGTATTTGACATGGATGACCGAAATTTGGTTGAACGTTCACCTGAATCTATCCTAATTGACTTGCAATTACAGATCACTAACAGGTTTACGAGTTTCATTGTTCCAAAATAACATGTTTGTGAGTTTAGTTATAGCTTTAAAAATGTAAGACCTAATTGATTTCTTGTATACATTTTAGGGGCTTATTTAACAATTTTTTCTTTGTATGTAATTCTATAGTTGGACTTCACGACATGAAAACTAAACACAAACCAATTATATATACACAATATTTGACGTTAAGCGGATACACAAACGTGGATACGTGATGCACGGTAAGTGCATGTCGGTCGATTATGACAGGTTATATATGGTCCGATTTCAAATCATTTGGATATCTGCAAGCCTACTTAATTTAAAGCCACAGATACGTTTGATAGGGGAAAAAAAAGGCCACATATATGTGTAGTCCAATGTAAATTATGATGGGGGCCAAGAAACAAAAAGAAAAGTGAATAAAGAAATTGTTGAGAGAATACCACTCATATACATATAGAGACACACACGTACTGCTTATAGCAACATATACACTAATAACTAAACTAGAAATATGCTATATATATGGACGCTCAATAGTTATATTGAATTTTGATTAATTTAGAGTTAAATTGTTATCGAATAAAAAACTCATAGTTTTGATTTTTTTTTAAAAAATAGAAAATTAAATGAGAACTCAAAATCAAAAGAAGAATTCAATAAATGGGAGAACCTTCTAAATTTATATATCAGTTCATAAGTTTTTACAAAGTTGACATAGAATCTTACCATTAACAATCGTTGAGAAGCCAATGCTTGTGGCAACCCATTCTAAATTAAACTACTATTATTTTGAACTCTATTCAGCTTTCACGGGATCTCATTATGTATCACCATGTAGTCTTTCTCTAAATACTTTCTACCATATATTATAGCCTCTTTTGTTGCGGCATACCAAGTACCAACTTTCAAATAAATCACCAATGATGGATACTTCAACTCAAAAGGAAAGTTTATCAACTCTTAAGAGAGTTTAATAGGTAGGAGAACCCATTCTAAATTAAACCACTATTTTTTTTTTTTTAACAAAAAAGTTATATGACAGATGTATTAGAAAACATGCCTATATAAAAATGTTTTATATGACTATTAAAATGTGATAGATGGATTATACCCTACTTATAAAACGCTTGAAAAAACATTAAGAAAAATTTAACACATTTATATTAGATAAACACAATATATAAATCACAAAATAAATACATGAATACGTACGGTATATACTTTTATTTACAAGAAAACCTATTATCATTAAATAAAAATACACTCTGAATGAAACTCACATTGTGCATTGCTACTAGTAGGGCAAACCACTTCAACAAAATCCATCCATAGTTTAAGTTTCCATATAAACAAAATTTGACGTTGGGCACCACTTGGCCAAAGGGAATGGAGAGGTTTGTGAAGAAAAGAAGTGGATGGAGATTTCTAAAGACACAATCTCTATCCGTACGTGCTTAACTCACTAGTGAAGTAAGTAATATTTGAGATAAGAAATAAAGATTTGAAACTCGACAACGACCAGTCCTATCTGTAGAGCCACTAAGTTATCATGATCTACATCCTCTCACATGCTTTCTAGGGTTGAGATAGGACATTCAATCTTAATTTTGGAAAAAAGAATAAAGATGCTTGAGAAGAAAAGAAGTGGATGGAGATTTCTAGAGACACAATTTTCTAGACACTTTAATCTCTCTCCACCTTTTTTTTTTTTGGGTACTATTTATGTCATTTGTATTGTTTCTAGAAGACAATATAGAATGAACAAACAAATAAATTGGTAAAAACTGTTAATTCAAAAACCGTGAGATCATCTCCTCCATGAAAATTGGATTGTAGTTAATCTGGAATGTCAAAACATGATGATGAGTTGTTATATCATGGACCAGGTCCACCGGTGGACCCTGGTTCTAAACAATATATTTTTAGTATTGAAATTTTAAATTTTTAAAATATAAATTGTGTTTTTAAGTCAAAACACATAAATTGTATATGTTAACATTGTGTGTTCGTAGTAAATAAATTGTGAATTTTTAAAAGGTAAATTGTAAATATCTAAAATCCGAGTTCACCTTGTAAGGTGGACTCGAGTCTACAGAATAATTTGCGCATGATGATTGATTAGGCCTGCTGATTAGAATGGTTAGCATTTGGGTGCTAGAAATATCAAGCCAGCCTAAAAGGCTCAGGGGGCCGGGTATGTCAATATATGCACTCTTTATCTGCGTGGATGAATTTTTTTTAGTATATTAAACATCACGTTAAAATAAGAGGTGTTTTGTTTCAATTCTAAGTTAAGATTATACTAATATTGAAATTTAATATTTAGAATATTATTTGTTAAGTTATTATACATGTGTGATTAAATAAATGTTCAATATATATGTACATCATGAAATAAATCGTGTATATATATATATATATATATATATATATATATATATATATATATATATAGGATCGCGTTCAGGTGCGAACTGGCCGCCCAGGAGAGAACTGAGAACGAATCACAGCGCGCCACGTGTCCGGAATGTAGTTGCAACTAACGTTATAACTAGGTGCACTTCATGTTATAACTAGGTGCACATAGGTGTACCTAGGTGCATAAATGTTAACAAGGTAAATTACTTGCACCTGCAAGTGAAAATAGGTGCACACGTGCAAGTAAAATGTATTACAAGTGCAAGTAAATTATACAATGAGTATCAATACTAAGTGCACCTAATGTTATAACTAGGTGCACCTATTGCTATAACTAGGTGCACATAGGTTGCAACCAGGTGCATGAATGTTAACAAAGTAAATTACTTGCACAAGTGCAAGAAAAATGTATTGCAGATGCAAGTAAAATGTATTACAGGTGCAAGTGAATTGTACAGTGAACATCAATACTAAGTGCACCTAATGTTATAACTAGGTGCAACCTATGTTATAACTAGGTGCAACCTATGTTATAACTAGGTGCACCTAGGTTGCACCCAGGTGCATGAATATTAACAAGGTAAATTACTTGCATTTGTAAGTGAAAGTATTTGCGAAAATAGGTGCATGAATATTAATAAGGTAAATTACTTGCACTTGTAAGTGAAAATATGTGCGAAAATAGGTGCACTTGTAAGTGAAACTAGGTGCACTTGTAAGTGAAAGTAGGTGCACTTTTAAGTGAAACTAGGTGCACTTGTAAGTGAAACTAGGTGCACCAAAGTTCCAGTTATTTACGAAAATGCCACCGCGTCATTTTTTTAAAATTGCATCTGATTCGTTGATCTGGACACGTGGACGGCTGTGGAGCGTTCTCATTTCCTACCTGGGCGAGAGTTCTCACGAGAGTGCACCCCTATATATATATATATGAACTTGATAACAACACATGTAAATGATAGACAATTTAGATTGCAAATATTTCACTCTCGGTCAAATGTGGTGCAATCAATCTTGACACTCAATAGTTTTGGAGAAACATGATCACATTTTGTGTATCCTAACTTAGCTTGAAGCACTCCTACATATTGAAAAAAAAAATTGTTAAGTATTTCCTTTGATACTTAACACATAAATTTTATGTCAATTAAACTTCACCAATAAGTACATTATTTTAGTATATATATCATTTATCATTGCATGCCCTTTTTATTTATTTGTTTATAAATAAATTGAACCAACTCACATGCACCCTATCGGTTCATTATCCTCACTAACATATACTCCGTATAATACCTACTATTCATGAAAAAAGCTTTAAAAAAAAAAAACAAGAGACAATGGCTTTTTGATGATTCGTGGAAGCTAAGGGAAGATTTTTTTTTTTTTTTGCTCCGACTTAGAATGAGAGATGGAGAGAGAGACAGAGAAGCGGGTATAGTAATGGATGAATGATGAAGGAAGACAAGACTTGGAAGAAGGAGAGCCATTTGAATATAATTAGGTGGTACAAATTTGCTAGGTTTTTAATGAATGGAATTGAAGTTGTTCTGATCTTCAATTCCAAGGAAATGTTGATGGTAAGGTTGAATTTATGCAACGTTAAGTTGTACAAAATACAAATGTAAGCTAAGGAATGGGAGTGAAAAAGGTAAGGAGAGAATATAATTAATTATGTATGGTGTTGTTCATGCGTCTTGTTAAGTTACAGAGCCAAAAAAAGTATTCTTTGATGTACTGGCTGGCGAGTAGTGTGTTGAGAGATAAATTCATCCCTCACGTTCAGTCCTCATATAATGATGATGATTATTATTATTAGCTAGCTTGTAGTATAAATATCTCCCCTACTTCACATTTCAATCACACTTACAACCTATCTAGCTATCTTAGTCCGCAGCTACCACTACTATACCTTCATATCTTCATCCTCTTCTTTCTACTTCTTTAGTTTGTTTATCTTCAAGTACAACATTGAGGAGAAGAAAAGCCATATATAAGAAGTACAATGCTCAACATCTCCTTTTATCTTGCATTGTATAGTATATATTAGCGTTTTTGGTTTTTACTCTCCTATATATCTTTGATTTCTGAAAGTCACATTTAATTTGTTTCATTTCATTCATTTTTGCGTCAATTTCTCTCACCTTAACATCTAATCTCAGTGTTAAGTATAATATATGTATACAAAAATTAAATGTATAATCTGTCAACTTAACCTTATAATTAAAATGAAACAGATTCATTATTACATGCATTCTCATCCTTGGCTAGTATAGCATATATTAACGTTCTTGATTTTTACTCTGGTCTTTCCTTTCTGAAAGTAGCATTTGTTTCATTTCATCCATTTTGCGTCAATTTTCTCACTTTAACATCTGATCAGTGTTAGTATAATATGCTTATTAAAAAAAATTAAATGTATAATGTCAGTGTCAACTTAATCTTGTAATTAAAATGAAACAGATTCATTATTACATGCATTCTCATCCTTGGCTTTTCACATGTTATGCAATATGCATCAATCATATATGTCCAGCCTAGTTTAATTAACATCCCAAAGTATTAGTGGGCAGGAGATTCGGTACGGTTTACATAAATGCCTCCACTCAACATACAGACAAGAAGTTTAAGACATTAAACATGATATATAGCAACATGTAGTGTGTCATCCACTTGTTAGTTGTTGGGTAGTTTGGTTCAATATGCAGTTTTCCAAACACCCCCAAAAATCACTATATGTCGATATATTCTCCATTTCTATCCCTTTTCTCTTATATCCATTGGAGAAATATATCATTTTCCATAGAGTAATGAACTGAAGTAAAAACATCTTCTGACAAGGAGTCCATCATTTTCTTCCTATCAACTTCACAGACAAATATGAATCGGAGCAACTTCAAATCTGTTCCCCAGATTGGCGTTCATGCATGTTTTCATCGACTTAGAATTCTCAAGAACCTCATAAATTGTTTTTTTTTTTTTTTTGTTTTTTGTTTTTTTAAACCTGGTTAAGATTACCCATGCCAGGAACATTTAAGACTAGCTGTTAATTAATAATTAGAAGCTAATTAATTGCCGAACATGACCTAAACCTCACAAATAGCAAGCATGCAGGAACTTCATCAATTCCAGTTATTGGCCCTGTTTGGTAAATGATTGTTAGCCGATAGCTTTTAGCTGATTGGATCACAGAGCACGACTAGCTAGTTGATAATATTAGTTGACTGTAGAAAAATGTTTGATAAGTGAGCTGTTAGCTCATAGCTGTTTAGTATAATTTCTTTTCAAACCAATTTGAATAGCTAATAGTGATTTTTTAGCCTTGAAACATGGGAGAAATCGGAGAATCATCAGATCCACCATTCGAGGAGGCATACAAGAAACTTTTTGACGGATTTAATTACGCGCCGAGATTAAGCAGCGAAGGGGACGAGGTTATGGCGGTGGACGAAAGGGAGCTTCCATTGATTGATCTTGAAGAGCTTAGCCGAGGAGAAATGGAAAGAGAGGAGTGCAAGAACAAGATCGCCAGAGCTTCTCAGGAGTGGGGTTTTTTCCAGGTAGTAAACCACGGAATTTCACGGGAGATATTGGAGACGATGAGGAAAGAGGAAGTGAAGCTGTTCAAGAGGCCGTTCAAGGAGAAGGCTATGGCGGACAAAGAATTCAACTTCTCGGAGGGGAGTTACCGGTGGGGATCACCGTCAGCTTCGCGCGTGAGAGAGCTGTCTTGGTCGGAAGCTTTTCACGTCCAGCTCAGCGATATCTACGCCGACGCCGACTCACCGGCAGCTGCCTACCTCAGGTACGCTATTTCACTTCTTTTCCCCCTCGCCGCCATGCATGCATGAAACTTTAATGATATTTTAATTTTAAATTATTAATTAAGATCTTTATGTAATTAATAAAGAAAAGAAAATACGAGAAAGTGAAATGGAAAGGCCGACAAACACACCATCCTCCAGGTATGACTTGTGGTACGACCAAATTGCCATATATAACTAAACATGGCTTTTTGCTCCTTGTGGTTGTGGACAAGTTTCAATCTGAACATACTAGAATGTTGCTTCTTAGCCAGGAAAAAAATATCTTCTTCAACAAACATATCCATCCACACATTTTTAAGGTAACAAAACTAGATTTCCTAAGTAAACACTCTCAGAAAATAGCAAGTAAAAAATACCCTGTAAGAAATGAAAACTGATAATATGGTCCATCCATTTGACTAGATTAACCATTGAGAGTTGTTGAAAATTAAAGAAAAAATTAGTAGGATTTTTTTTATTTTATAAATATTACAAATTAAAAGTTTACAATAATTATAAATTTGACATCGTGTTTTTTTTTTTATACTAAAAACTCAATTATTGATGAATTCTGATGAGTGGTCTAGTGGGTGTGTTAAACTCTAAACTATTATTACACATTAATATTTAAAATAATAAAAAACATTGATGTATTTATATATTATTTTACACATTGAAAGAGTGAGATAAGCATTTATATATATATATATATATATATATATATATATATATATATATAAAATTAATACAATTATTAAGTTGAATTAGTTAAAAGAATTTATTACTGAACATAGAGTACGTTTTTAAAGAACAAAATTGTGATACTAATTTTTTTAAAATTAAAATCTTGTTTAAATTTATTTAAAGTTTATAAGAGTAGTCAGCAGGTGAATTATTCTTTAACTACCATAAAGACATAAAGTTGTATGCTTTTATTTGATTTGATATATTCACATATGGCTTATTGACTATAATTATTGCGGGTAGTCCGTGCAATAATTGAATAAATAGAGACTAATTGAGGAAAATTATTGTTTATTCCAATTACAGCTCAATAATGCGACAGGTGGCGATACCGTTGTACGAGCTAGGGCAAAAGTTGGCCGCAATCTTGGCGGAGAAGGTGGGCCACAGCCCGACATACTTTCAAGAAACATGTTTGCTGACCCACTCTTACATTCGAATGAATCGATATCCTCCACGCCCCATCTCCTTCCACAGCCTTGGCTTGATGCCTCATACGGACAGCGATTTCCTCACCATTCTGCACCAGGATGACGTGCCTGGATTGCAGCTTGTCAAACATGGAAAATGGGTGTCCGTTAAACCCAACCCAGATGCACTCGTTATCAACATTGGTGATTTGTTCGAGGTACGTACATCTGTTATTTGTGTCATCGTCACTTATAGCTTATTCGTTACATGTGTAACATAAGTGTCATGATTGATTAAAGTGACGGCTGGTTGTTATGTGTGTGCAGGCGTGGAGCAATGGGATTTACAGGAGCGTTGAGCATCGGGTTGTTACTAATAGTACGAGGGAGAGATTCTCGACGGCTTTTTTCTTGTGTCCATCGTATGATACAGTGATTAGCTCTTCTTTTGAGCCTTGTTTATACAGGAGATTTACTTTTAGGGAGTTCAAGGAGCAAGTCCGAGAGGATGTAAAAAAAATTGGTCATAAAGTGGGACTTTCTAGGTTTCTTGTTGTGACTGATCATTCATGACTTAATTACAATTTTGCCGACTAGCTATTGATCCATTCAAATTTGCATGTATTCATCAAAATAGGAATCAAATGAGATTGATATTCAATGTCCGAAGACTTATAATTAAGTGAAATGTAGTATATTAAAAATGTACTTTTTATTACGGTCCACACAACAATTTGCCTAAGAACTTGTTGGGTTCAATTTTATTCCTGTAGAAGATGAAAAGGACTTGGGCTTATCTTAATAAGCTAAGGTTTTGAATCAAGAATATGACTTTCTAAATTCTAACGTGTGAATGTGCAAGCCTCCTATGTGGGCTTCCCAACAAATGGTTTTCACATATGGTATTATGGGTGTTATGTTTATTACTCTGGGCTTTATTATTGTCATGGGTTTCACA
The DNA here is from genome assembly GCA_003576665.1 of Ipomoea trifida. Lineage (NCBI taxonomy): Eukaryota > Viridiplantae > Streptophyta > Magnoliopsida > Solanales > Convolvulaceae > Ipomoea > Ipomoea trifida. Next base: position 2,685,871 of record CP025652.1, read on the forward strand.
TATGCCATTATATTATTTAAATTGTGCTATTCACTTGCCTAGCTTCTTTTACATCATTTTCATGGATTCCTAACCTATGATCAATCCTAGGAAGCCAAGTTTGCTTTGCTAACATTAGCAATCGGATCTTACTAAAAACTAAAAAAATGATGTAAGGATTAGTCCTGTGAGCACTAGTGTACAATCATTTGGGACTATAGTGCGTTCCCCCCGTTATTAGGGCAGAAGCAATGGCACAGATGTAGCAAGTTCTTTGAAATTGATCCACGACAAATTAAAAGGTTATTAGGCGCAACCCAACCAATAGTTGGTCTAACTGTACTGTTAACTAGGTAACTACATAATTTTATTAGTAATGGACAACCTAGGGTCAATGCAGGATTTACCCATGCACACCTTCTGGTAAAGGTTTACCCATGCACAATTTCTCGTAAATATGTATGATGTTCATGCGTCTTATTGAGCTACAAAACCATAAAATAGTATTCTTTGATGTAATGGCAAGCAGCGTATTTTTCTCTCAATATAATTCATAAATTCATCCCTCTCGTTCAGTCCTCATATGATGATGTTGATTATTATTATTTGCTAGCTTGTAGTATAAATCTCTTCCCCTACCTCACACTTCAATCACACTTTCAACCTATATCTAGCTAGCTTAGCCCGCAGCTACCACTACTATACCTTCATATCTTCATCCTCTTCTTTCGACTTCTTTAATTTGTTTGTCTTCAAGCACAACACTGAGGGGAAGAAAAGCGTACAATACTCAACATCTCCTTTTATCTTCCATTGTATATTATGGCATATATTAACGTTTTTCTCCTATCTTTGATATTTGAAAGTCGCATTTATTTCATTTTATTCATTTAATTTTGTGTCGATTTCTCTCACCTTGACATCCAATCTCAGTGTTGAGTATAATATATGTATAAAAAATATTAAATGTATAATCTATCAACTTAACCTTGTAATTAAAATGATACAGATTCATCCATTGGCTTTTGACATGTTATGCATCAATTAGTATAACATATATTAACGTTCTTGATTTTTACTCTTTTTCTTTGCTTTTTGAAAGCTGCATTTGTTTCGTTTCATCCTTTTTTCGTCAATTTTTCTCACTTTAACATATGATCTCAATCAGTGTTCAGTATAATATATATATATTAAAAAAATTGAATATATAATGTTAATATCAACTTAACCTTGTAATTAAAATGAAATAGATTCATTATTACATGCATTCTCATCATTGGCTTTCACATGTTATGCATCAATCATATATGCCCGGCCTACATTCTGTTAGTTGGAATATATTTCTGTTTAAAAAAAAAATCTTTGGAATGTTAGTTGCTATTAATTGTTGGATATTGACTTGTTCAATGTTAGTTTTAGCCGTAAAATATGGGAGAAATCGGAGAATCATCCGATCGACCTTTCGAGGAGGCATACAAGAAACTTTTTAACGACCTTAACGCGCAGAGATTAAGCGAAGGGGACGAGGTTATGGCGAGGGTAGCACAAGGGAAGCCTCCAGTGATTGATCTGAACAAGCTGAACCGAGGAGAAACGGCAAGAGAGGAGTGCAAGGAGAAGCTCGCCAGAGCTGCTAGAGAGTGGGGTATCTTCTACATCGTGAACCACGAAATTCCGTGGGAAATATGGGTGACTCTTAGGAAAGAACAAGAGAAGCTGTTCGACAAGCTGACAGAGAAGAAGGAGGCTATAGCGAAGGCGAAGATGAACAAGGAGTTGATCTCCTCAGAGGGGAGTTCCCGGAGTGGATCACCGCCGTTTGCTACGCTCATCGAAGATTTCACTTGGGTGGAATCTTTTCACTTCCAGCTCAGCGATATCTACCGCAACGGCGACGACTCATCAGTGCCGCCCGACGGTCACAACCTCGGGTACGCTATTTCTATTAATTTTCCAGAAAATGAACCAAACACACAAAAACAGTGTTTCAGAAAACATTTTCCAGAACTCATCAGGATTATTATTGTTTATTCCAATTCCAGATCAATAATGCGACGGGTGGCGATGCCGTTGTACGAGCTAGCGCAAAAGTTGGCTGGAATCTTGGCGGAGAAGGTGGGCAAGAGCCCGACATTCTTCCAAGAAACATGTTTGCCGGGCCAATCTTACATTCGACTGAAACGATATCCTCGACTCCTCTCCAAGTACTTCAACGACTGTCCCCCTTGCTCTCACTTCATGACTCATAAGGACTTCGACTTCCTCACCATTCTGCACCAGGATGACGTGCCTGGATTGCAGATTGTCAGCGGTCCAATGTGGCTGGCCATTAATCCCTACCCAGGTGCACTCATTGTCAACACTGGTGAATTGTTCCAGGTATAACGATCTCCGTTATTTGTGTCATCACTTATAGCTTGTTCGTACATAAACATGTAATGTGCTTTGTCATGACCAGAGCAACTACATCACTTGTGATTTTCATATTAAAATGTCAACAGGGGCCCACAAATATATTTGAACTTGCTCGAATAAAAATCCTAAAAACACAACATCCCCCACCAGTCCAAAAATCATATGTTGATTTTTTGACTGCTGTTTGTGTGTAGGCATGGAGCAATGACGTTTATAAGAGCGTTTTGCATCGGACTGTTACTAATCCTAACATGGAGAGATTCCCGGCGGTTTTTTTCTTTTGTCCATCGGATGATACAGTGATTCGCCCTGCTCCTATACCCGGGACATTTAGACGCTTTAAGAAGGACGCCGAAGACTTTGTAAGACAGCATCTTGATAATGTGGGCCTTGCTAGGCTTTATGTTGTGACTGATCATGATTTTCAAATTGAATACTCAAATCGCACTACTAAACCATATTCCATATGGTATTCTAGTCCATGAAATAAGTATCATTTTAATTACACCTTAGTTTTATTTAACAATATTTTTTTGTTTTTTAGTTTCATTATTTCTCACACAAGTACACACACTAGTTTCATTATATTAATACTAAAGTATCATTTTAAATCTACTGCAGTTTAATGAGCTATATATATTTTGTAGTTTCATTTTCCACACACTAATTTAATTATAATAAATTTTAACTACACTCCACATCCTTTGACAATATATGTTATTGTATGACTTGAGATTTTAGTTTTATTTTTTTATATAGACTAGTTTCATTTTAACAATACTAAAGTATCATTTAATTATACTACATTTAAGTATCATTTAATTATACTACATTTTATTTAATTAACAATATACGTTGATGAATGGGCTTTATTTTTTAATTTCATTTTCAACACATAGTAATTTCGTTTTAGCAACACTAAAGTATTATTTTAATTATACTACAGTTTCATTTAACGACTATGGTCCACACAACACTATGGACCATATGAGCAGGTCGCATATGTACAGGGGCGGAGCCACCTTATGGGTTAGGGGGCTTTGCACCCCAATTTTGAGATATATGTTTTATTAGTTATGTTGATTAATTAATTATAATTTATTGTGTGTTTTAATTATTTATTTACACTTTGAAGGTGCATTGCTTGTGTTGAAATTGTCAAAAATTAATATTGATTGTTTAAGTGATATTGATTTTTGCCTTTTATATTTCAAATTTTGAAATATTGTTAATCAGTAAAATGAATATCAATTAATTATGAAAAAATTTTGTGACAAAATTAAATAATTGACAAAACTTTTTATTTGATAAAAATTGACAATTTATATTTAAATAAATGTTGTTGTTCTTGTTATTGTTGTTATTATGATATTTTGTGTTTATGTGAAAAAATTATAAAGTAATGATAAACACAATCATTATCAATATGTATGGTATATATAATAATATAGTACGATTAATTATAATGTCGGCGAACACGGTAAACTTTTTCTACATACTATATTGTCTTCACTCGAGTTTTTTGACTCCACCCTGCATATGTGTACGTTCTATATATGTATGTGTACATCAGTTGGTTTAGATTTACGGCACAGATCGACCAACATTCTATTCTTGATTTCAAAAAAAACATTCTATTCTTAATTAAGAGCAGTTTCATCTCCACCAAGCTTGGTGCCAATGGATAGTGTGAAATATATCAGTAAAATGGTTCCCATGCTTGACCTGTCAACAATTTCAAAATTTAATCAATGGATAGATTTTTGCCTTTTATCTTTCAAAATTTAATCAATATAACTTGAGAGAAATCACGTTTCGTTTTAATTAAAAGTTTAAATTAATTGTATATAATTATATATATTCTTTTTTTTATGCACAATACTAACTTACTAAGCACATTAATTAATTCTTTTCAAAAAAAATACATTAATTAATTATTATATATTGGATCTGCAAATTAAATATGGTGAAACTTACAAGGTGGCAAAGAAGAGGAGGATCCTTCTGGGATGAAGGGTCCAAGAAGAGGACGGAAGGGGCCGGAAACCAAACTTCTTGTCACCGATTCTTCTTTCAGTCGGGGAGGAACCGATAATGTCGCCGCCGGTAACAACGGTTATCTGATTAAGGGGTTGCAGAGCAGGGGAGGAATCGGCGGCGGCCGCCCCCGCAGTCACGTGCGAAGCAGCTGCAAATAAAAAATTCCACACAGAATATACATTTAACAAAAAAAAATCAATTCAAACAATATTATCTTCATTACCTACTTCTCATGCATGGGTACCTCTAAAATCATAATTAATTAAGGAATTCATCAATATTTATACATCAATCTACACCTCTAAAATCAACAAGCTAAGTAGATTGCTAATGTAATTTAGAACGAATTTGGTACAGTCTTATAATAGTAAGATATATATCGACCATAAGTTAAGTCATACAGACAAAATATGTTTTTATCTTAAGGAGTCTTGTAATACAAGTTATAAATAATTAAAGTAGAAACACAATCATTCATGGTAAAAGAAAAAAAAAAGTTTAACCTCTTGGTGATGATGAAGATGCGATGATGGAATTCTCATTGGTTGCATTTTGATGATTGGTTTTCTTCACTGACCCTTTTCTTGCCAGACTCCTCTGCAATTTTTATTAGTCAACCAAAAACACGAGTTTTGTACCATTTAGAATTTGTTCTGATCACTTATAAGTAAGTATTTGACAAGAACACTATAACCAACCAAATGACATTGGTTATTGGATAAGTACAAATGTCACTGTCTAATTACTTATTTCGAATGCAACTATATGTACATGTATAGGCTGCGCTGTATGCATGATCTATCCAATCCCATTTGGTTGATAATAATAATTAACACGTGTACCATTCATCAAAAAATTATTATTGATTAATGTTAACATTACAATATCATCAATATGAGCTGAGGTTATCATACCATTACAAATATATTATGTAATATGACGTTACAATATAATATCGATTACTATGAGGTTATTATATCATTACATATGTTATGTAATATGTACTATGAGATTGAGATTATATAAGATGTTTCAGTTTTAATATATTCTCCTTCTAGTATATTAAAATACACATATAGAATACAATTAGAAACTTTATATATGAAGATAATTGAAGGTAATTTTTCTTGTGGTCCTTTATTGACTAGGTCACAAAGCATATAAGCTTTCACCCAATAAAGTGAAGTGTATATTGGATAGCAACTAAGTACGGCTTTTCCATAAATCAAAGAATTGAATGTGATGAGGTAACTTACAGAAATTCCTGAATTTGGTTTTTGTGTTAGGTGAGAAAAGCGGTCCATCTCCACAACAAAGCTATCAGATCGGTTAGTGTATTGCAATCCAGTTATATGATCAGAAACTCTGATTTTCTGGGCAGTTTTGCCTTCAAATTCTTCTGTGAATTCCCCATTTGAGCGGCTTATAGTCTCAGACTCCATATTCTCCTGCAAATATATATATATATATATATATATATATATATATATATATATATGACAGGTTATTAATTAAACTACACGACAAGTTTCAAACATGTGAAAACAAAAACTGTGCTTACGAGGTTTGGAGTTGTCGTCAGTTTTTCAACTTCTTCTTCTTCACCGCAGATGAAAGGAGTGAATGGAAGAAGGGGACAAATTAAATATAAAAGAGGAGTTGTTTGGAGAGGGAGATGGCGGCTGGGGTAGCAAATCAGGAAACCACAGTTCAACACCTGATCCTTTTCACACCAAGACAAACACGGCCTTAGCTTGTTGGTCAACTTCACCTTTTCACACGACGGGATAAACTTAACGATGAATATTTCAGCTGCAAGACTGCATCTATCTTTTTTCTTCAACCGCTACGTGTGTTATTGGTTTGAAAATCAAACTTAGAAAAAGAAGAAGAAGAAGAAGAATTGAGTGAGGGAGTGGAAGTCTTAATATTATAGGAAGAGAAGAGTGATTGAATTGGAGGTGTATATATATATATGGCATGGGGGCAATGACTAATGGGAAGTATGTAGTTTTAGGTCCACTTGGACCAACCTCAGCACAACCTCTCTTTTTTTTATTGGGTTCAATTTTATGCCTGGCCTGTAGAAGATGAAAAGGACTTGAATTGGGCTTTATCTTAATAAGGTTTTGAATCAAGAAGACTTTCTAAATTCTAACGTGTGAATGTGCATGCCTGGCCTATGTGGGCTTCCCAACAAATGGTTTTCACATATGGTATGGTGGGTGTTATGTTTATTGGCAATTTATAACTGTGGACTCTGGTCTAATATACAGAATTTGACTTTAAAATTACAGAATTTATGTAATAATACACAGAATTCATGTTCATAATATAATATGTATGCACATAATTCATGTTCATAATACATAAATACAATATAATGAACAGGTTTCCGTTACTGGGAAATTTAAAAAATAAGAAAACAAGAATTTCAAATTAAATTAGTATTCTTTGGCAACACTTCAAGAATTAATCCATTGTGAAGAGGTATATTCAATTTTGCATTTCTTGCTTCACCTCAACGGAATGTGTTTGATAAATACATACATACATACCCAGTTCATCATCACCTCATAACCCAAGCAAGAACATAGTCACCTTTTTCTTATACTTTTCTTTCTACATCCAACCAAGCCATTCCGATCCGCCGGCATTACTTCCCACCTCCGCCACCTCAATTTCCCACTACATATACAAACGCCGGCCTACAGTCTCCTCAGCCGCAATCTTCCGTTGCACAGTACAACCCACAAAAATGAACTATTCCAGCGGCGGCCGCTTGCCGCTCCACCACCACCAAGACCCCTACTCCGGCGACGGCCCTCTAAAACGCCACCACAGCGCCCATTACTACGCGCACCGCGTGAAAGAGAGCCTAACCACAAGAATCTCCAAACTAATCTGTTCCATCTTCTTAGGCCTTCTAGCCTTTCTGGGCATCATAGCTTTCATTCTCTGGCTAAGCCTCCGCCCCCACAGGCCACGAATCTACCTCGAAGATTTCTCCATTCCCGGCCTGGAGAAACCAAACGGGTTCGAGAACGCCGAGATTATCTTCAACGTCACCGCGAGAAACTCCAACCAAGGCATCGGCTTTAACTTCGACGCCATGCAGGTCACCGTGTTCTACGAAGACCAAAGCATCGGCGGCGCGTCGCTGCTAATCCCGTTCTACCAGTCCCCCAAAAACACCACTGTTCTCGCCGGCGTTCTAAGCGGCGCCACGCTCACCGTCACTAACCAACGCTGGCAGCAGTTTCAGGCCGACCGGTCTCGCGGACTCGTGCTTTTCCGGCTGCAACTAACGTCCACGATGAGATTCAAAGTGTCGACGTGGCACAGCAAACATCATAGGTTGCACGCTAATTGCCCCGTCGGTGTCGGAAAAGATGGCACCATCACGGCAGATTATAAAGGAAAGAGATGCCCGGTTTATTTTAGCTAACATTTATCTAGGACCTATATATGAACTAATGTTTATAATTTGCTTGTAACTATTTTTCCATCCCAAAAGTTCTAAATCAAAACAATAATAAATCTGTTCAGATAAACCAGAACAAGAATTGAAAATAATGAAAATAAAGATTTACATGAAACTAATAGTAAACCCTATCAACATTTTTGCCAAGAGCTTGTTCTCTAATGGCACCTGGTTGCACTCCCATATAAAGGGGGTGGGGTAGGTTCGAGCCTATATTGACTCTTTGTGATTCAGTAGATTGACAAAGTAGTTACGAACAGATACTGCATTGTAACAGAGTCAAACAACAAAATTTTCTGGTCTGATTCATAAAGAAACAGGGTAAACATGCATGCAAGCTTTAATTAATCTTTAGACAAATCTGGAAAAATGCATGTTTAATTGTACAGATTCAAAGCTTTTTCTTCAAGACAGTGCCGTTCTGTCCTAAATCAGTTCCATTAACACTAACTGTCACATTGTATACATAAGCTTCATAATCCATCTTATGATGCTTTGTTTTCCACTTGAATATCCTATACATATACTGAACCGTCGTCTCCAAGCCAATCTTGAAACTTACATTCCCACCTGTAGTAATCTGCTGCAAAAACTGCAGGTCAGCTTTCATTTCCACTGCCCTCATAGTATCGTTCTTGCACGGCTGATAGAAGCCCGGGGTGGAATTCTTTGCAACAACAATTCCGTTATTGTAGTTCATAGTGAAGTAGATTTCGCTGTAGTATATGCTCATACCTTTGTTGGGATTCAAGATTTCGATGCCTAACCTGATAGAAGTGCTGTTGTGATGATCTGTTGTTGTAGAGTTCTTGGTATCAGAAGGAAGAACATGGAAACCTGCAATTGTGAAAGTGGGAGAACTCGGGATTAGAGTACGCCATATGACTAGAGAGACCAGAGTTAACACTGCTGCAACTTGAAAGTACCACCAATAGATTTCAGATTTTTCTCTGTATTTTTTTCCAACTGCCATTTTTTGGTTTACAACTAACTTGTAGCTGCAGTTGGTATATATATAAGGATGTTTTCGAAAATATAAGAACCAGGTAGCATGTTATGTTTGTTTAGAATTATATATATATACTGAAAACTGAAACTTGATTTCTTACTTTTCTTATGAAGTAAGAAATATAGGTACTGTTTCTTTATTTTTCTTTTTTTGTTTATTAACCGTCACTGACCTTTATGATCTGTGATATCCTTTTGGTGTTTCTTTTTCATAATCTTTCTAAGGAATGTCTTAACTCTTAGGTGTAGATGGGAGCTTTTGAGTGCTTATTGACTGTAGTTGGCTTTATCTCTTTCAAACTCCTTTTTCGTCTGCCCACTAAAAGATGAGAACAGGTTTTGTTGGAAAGCAGAAGAAAATAGTATATTGGAGTGTTGGAAAGTTGAAAACCAGTTCTCATTCCTACCATCAATGTATCAATTTGACTGGCAAAAATGCACAATATGTATGCACTTTACAGATTTGTCTAAAGAATAAAGCCCAACCATTACAGAGAGTGTAAACCATGTGACCTAATGGATCCCTACTTCAGGGACTGGCGGTGGATGGCAACTTGTCTTCGCCATTCACGAATAGGAACCTGCAATAACAATCCATAAACAGCGTTTACAAAATTGTATAAACATATTTTGAATTTTTTTAACCATACAAAAAATAACTGTTAAACCCAGTATGCCTATGACAGAATATGAGAACAGATTCCTTACAGCGGGGAAACCGCCATAATCCCCTGGCTCATTTATATCCTTGGTGACACAACTATTAGCTGCTAGCCTGACCTGTAGCCCAATTCAATAGTTATGTTGGTTATCTATCATGTATGGATAAACGGAATAAGAGTGCATTTATAAATTGCAAAGCATGCTGATAAAAAGTTTGAAAATAAACCATTCAAGAAAATGGAAATGCATATGAATATTTATTCAACCAAATGAAGATAATAATTCAAATAACTACCTTTGAGGCAATGCATACATGATCACGAATTGCAACTCTTCCCCCCATAGTTACATAGTCACCTATGCTGAAAGAAGATTAAAAGCAAATTACGTTAACAAGTTTTAAAATGTTGAAAAGCAATCAAGTCTTGGATAAGTTGAAGTCAGAGTGATTTAGATTCAGCATTGCCATTTTGCTTTCTTCTTTATATAAAGGCACAGAGAGAGTAAGCAGCAATTTACGTTACTGAGCCGGCAATTCCAACTTGTCCACAGAGCATGCAGTTCTTCCCAATAACAACATTGTGACCTATCTGCAAAGTTGAGTGAGTATATTGGGATTCTCAAATTTGAAATACAAACTGTTAGAAACTCTGAAGATAAAGGTGAGGATGTTAGATACCTGAACCAAGTTATCTATCTTTGAATGATCCCCAATTACAGTATCCCTCCAACTGGACCTCTCCAAAGGTTAATCGATCAAAATCAATGCTTAGAATGCAAAGTACACTTAATTCAATAGACATTCACAAAATGCTCACCTGCCTCTGTCAATGCATGTATTTGCCCCTATCTCCACATGGGCTCCTATTCTCACATTCAGATTCTGAAGATGGAATACAACAAGAATGTTAATGCCGAGATAACTGCTATAAATGTTACTCAATACGACATAGAAGTGATATTTAGAGAACAAAAGTAAGTTATATCAGCAAATAATTAATATTTCACCAACTTGAGGCTTCTTCACCATTTTTCCTTGTTCGTCCACAAAAAACCCAAAACCTGTTAGGAAACAACCCTTAGATGTATATAATAAAAATTTTAAAATTGGCAGAAAGTAGTAAGTTACATTCAAATCTAATCCATTAAATCTGACACTCAGCCTTACCATCTTGTCCAATGCAGACACCACTGTGGAGAACACAAAAATCACCAATTGTGCAATTAGTGACTGCAACATTATACCTAGAAATCTAGAATAATCAAGAAAAGATTTCATAAAATATGAATGATGAAGAACGTTAAGCATCCTCAAAATAGTGCAGCAACTATACCCTACTCTTGTTGATTGGCCTATTGTAACTGCAGGACCAATGATGGATCCTGAACCAACATGAACATTTGCAGCTACAACAGATTCTGCATGTATTACTGCACCAATCTCTATGATTGCCGTTGGATCAATGCTAGAAGACTTATGGAAAGTCCCACCTCCATTACCCCATTTTTGAAATTCTTCATGGCCAATCTCATTGCAATCTTTTAGTGTTGAATCTGAAGCAGATACCATACACGAGTCACAATTCACAACTAAATGGGACCAGAACATAGTCATACTGAACAGAAAGTAAAGTTTACATAAACCAAACCATTAAGGTCCAATACAAAAATTCCAGTTCAGATAACAAACTTCCAAGTTCAGTAAACAAGTAACTCTTCACTTGGGGAGGAACAACCGAACAATGCAGCTTGGATACACGAGGTAACCCAAATTGCCAACTATTGCAGACGATTATCCTCCGGTGAACATGTCCATACAACATAAGAATCTTTAAATATCAACTAATAAAGCCATAGAGGAACAGGAGGCCTTATATCGTCAAACAGGTTTGAACTTTGAACTAGGGTTTTCTAATGCAAGGATCAAATTTGAAAATTAAAGAAAAGAAAAAGGTTCATACTTTTGCATCAATAGATATTTCCCATTTCGCTGCTAGCCTAGGTCTGCAGAACCCCATTTGCTATTATGATAAGAGTTTCACGGCGACATTTCCTCGAACAACTGGAATAGCTAAAGAAAACTCACCAATCTCAGAGGATGAATGCTTATAAACTGATTGGTTCTTCGAGAAGTGGGTGTGCGCCGAATTGATTAAACCGGATTTTGGAGAGAACAGTGGTTGGCGGTAACTCTTGCAACCGATGAGGGCAGAAATTGAGGAGAAAGAACGAAGTGCTGCTAATCTTGGAATCCGAGACGCCATGAAATCAACCGTCGAATGATCAAACACAATTCAAACTTCAAAGCTTCACTTCAGGGGTTTGAAGCTGCTTTGATTGTTCGTTGATCAATTAAATTGTTCTTTTTAAATGAGCGCGCAGTTTTTTTCCCACCCTAATTACCGAATTCCGTCGCACACTTCCCAAATTAACAAACGGATCCGGATTCCGGATCCACAGTTAAGATTAAGGTTGCATTTAGAAGGATATTTGGATTCTAATCATGTGGAGTGATCCATCATCCTAATCTTTATGAAACTTTAAAACCTAATTTTATATTAATAATTATCATAACTAAAAATTAGACAATTCTATTAGTAATTAAAGTAAGTATAATTTACCAATGACTTTGTGATTAAGTTGCATGTAGTAACTTTTTTGGATTAGAGATTATGATACCAAACATTAGAGGTGATTCTGTCTATGTATGAATAAATATTACAATTTTCTAAATTTACTAAAGAAAGAGTTGCTCAAACTCGCCCCTTCCTATATGGAAGTGCAACGGTGTGACACTAACCTTAGCTGGCGCTTAGTCAATTAAGAAAATAGGAAATTCAAAGAAAAATAAACATAAAGAAATCATAACAAGTACTTACATGGTTGTTTCTCAGTCAATCGATAAGGATTGTTATGGCCACCCCTCGCCCCCACTTTGGGTCCGCCGGTGGATATACGCCAATCCGCTAGTCTTTAGTCAAACTGAAAAAAAAAAAAAAAAAAAACAATTGAATAGTAAGCGGTAAGTACATACATGGTTGTTTCTTAAGGATTCTTGTGGTCTACGTTGACCTGGAATGGGCAGATAGATTCATTATGCAGTCTTCAACCTCCATTTGTCCTGCATTTTAACTACCATTAAAGTTGTTGGAATAATTCCGTTTGGGAGATCACACAAACTGCGAAACATGAATTGGAATATACTTCACTACCTGTCCATTTTGTACTTCGCCCTCCCAGATTCTCATTATGTAGATTTTCCTTACAGGCTCTGTGATGTACCCGGCAGCTTTATACAAAACAGCCGCCTCCACTCCAACATCGATGCTTCATTTCTCGTGTTATCCTCAAACGCTTCATACCATACCTTCCACAATACTTCAATTGGGAATGGTTCTGATACCGTTTATAGTATGTTTCTCTGCTACAACTATACTACACCGGAAAGTTGTAATCAGTGCATAGAAAGTGCGGCAAATGATGTCCAAGGAGAAGATTGTTCTTACAAGAATGAAGCAATTGTTTGGGAGGAGGATTGCCAGTTGCGATATTCCACGCAGATGTTCTTTGGCAGCTTGAATTCTTCTGGGAATTTCGCTTTGAACAACAAACGGAACAACTCTGATCCGGAGCTGTTCAGGTCCACTGTGAATCAGACTTTGAATAGTCTCACCAAGTTGGCAGCTTTCAACCACTCAACTATGTATGCAACTGGCACGGCACCGTTTGAGAGTGGGGATATGATATATGCTCTTGTTCAGTGCACCCTGGATTTATCTCAGCATGATTGCCAGAAATGCCTGGAGATAGCCACAGCAGAAATCTTGGAAAGTTTTTACTTTTCACGAGGGGCTCGGCTTCTTAGTCGTAGCTGTTACTTGCGGTATGAGCTCTATGCGTTTTATAATGGTGACACAGAAGGAACAAGGCGCAATGAAACGGTTTATGATGGTGAAACAGAAGGAACAAACCACAACCCAAGTAAGTTCTGCTGATAAATTGTTAAACTTCACATTGTTCTGCATAGAGTAAGAACTAATTATGCTCTTAATTTTGTTGCATTAGAATCAGGATTAAGTAAAAAGTGGACAATTACAGTGGTTGCTGCTGCTGTGACACTTCTTATAGCAGCAGTGGGGTTCACTGCCTATTATCTTGCTCATTGTAAGTGAACAAAGAAGACTACTTATGATCTCTCCTTTTTTACTGTTTCTATTTTAAGCTAAAAGTCTGTTTTCACTTTTTAGGCTATAGAAGAGGGAATTCTGGCACAGAGTTAGCTCAGGGGAGTTACCCTGATGATGAGATGAGTCTGCTGAAGCAAAAATTCCCAGGAATAAACAATCAAGAACTTCCACATATTGACATTAGAACAATAATAGAAGCCACAGACAATTTCTCTGACCTTAATAAGCTTGGAGAAGGTGGATTTGGCCCGGTTTTTAAGGTGGTATTTCTAATCAGGTCCATATATAATAAACTCAACTCATATATGTTTCCAAGCTTATGTATCCATAATTATATATGCAGGGAAAACTTCCAGATGGAAAGGAAATAGCAGTTAAAAGGCTTTTAACTAGTTCTGAACAGGGTTCAGAAGAGTTTATAAATGAAGTTGAGCTGATCTTAAAGCTTCAGCACAAAAATTTAGTTACCCTCTTGGGTTTTTGCATTCATGAGGATGAAAGGCTGTTAATGTATGAATACATGCCCAATGGTAGCTTAGATGTATTTTTCTCAGGTTTGTGCTCTCCTCCTTATGTTTTCAGGATTATTGGTTAATGATTGATTGGTAAACTTATGGTTCATGCCCCCTTTCTTCTTGTTTGTGCATTACACCAGATGAAAATAAACTTGTACAGCTCGACTGGAGCCAACGTCTGAACATTATCAATGGCATTGTGCGGGGAATGCTATACCTCCATGTGGATTCTAGGCTGAGGATCATCCACAGGGATTTGAAACTCAGCAATGTGTTACTGGATGCAGACATGACTCCAAAAATTTCAGACTTTGGGATGGCGAGGATCTTTGCAGGAAATGATGGCCGAACTAACACTTCTGTGATTGTTGGAACATTGTAATACCCTTTAATTTCTGGTTTGAAGTACCAAATTTACTAGCCATCTATCAATTTTCACTCTCAAAATTTATTTTACTCTTTGTGCAGCGGGTACATGGCTCCCGAGTTTGCCATGGAAGGCCTGTATTCCATAAAATCTGACATCTTTAGCTTTGGAGTCGTCTTGATTGAGATCATTACTGCAAAAAAAAATTCCGCTTTCCATCTCACCAAAACTGCTCCAAGTCTAATAGCACACGTAAGTCTGTGGCTCTGATACTAAATTGAATGATGTGTCATCTGAGACTGCACATTTTCTTTTATTTGTTTATATTAGGCTCAACATCACAAGATACAGTTTGAGCCAATGCTTTCTTGCAGGCATGGAATATGTGGAATGAAGGTAGGGGCCTGGAGCTGGTGGATCCATTGCTGGAAAGTTCATTGTGTGCTGATGAATTCCTGAGGTGTCTGCAAATTGGACTGTTATGTGTTCAAGAAGATCCACATGACAGGCCTAACATGGCATCTGTAGTTTTTATGCTGAGAGGTGAATCTCATGCTCTTTCCCAGCCTAAAAGACCAGCTTTCTCTGTTGGGAGATTCACAGATCACTATGAAAGTCTTTTCACTGATATATCTGTAAATAGTCTGACTGTTTCAGCAGTATTACCCAGATAGTAAATCACAGCTAAAAAACTTTTAACTACTCTGATCTGCTTCTGTAAATCTCTGACTAGCTTCAATGAAGATGATCTGTGTAGCTTTTTCAATGTGAAAATGTGTGGATTCTTGGAAGGGGTAGTTGGTGTTTAACAGTATGAATTGGAATTAAAAACTTATTAATTCTTGGTCGGTGTCAAATAAAATTAATAACTTCGCTAACACTCGTAAAATTCAATTCTTAATTGGAATGTATGAAATTGACCAATCCGGGAGATGTGGGGTAAGTGGAGAACATCTAGATTATGCATGTTTGAATGCTGTTAATCAACTGGAATGAAATTGACAAGTCGCATCATGATTGCAATTATTTTTCTTCCACCAACACTTCTTTATTCCAGTATCTCTTCTCACTTAAAGGTGGGGAGGGGAGCAATTCTATTATTCAACTAAGCAGTAAGCACACGTTATATTAATTAATAACGTGTAATAATAATTAATTATTACTAAATCTTATTTTGCATGCAAGTCAAGTCTAATAAGATTTAAGAATATTATTTTAGAACCTTAACTTGAAGAACGACTTGCCAAAGACCTTGTGGTCAAGCGACATAGTTGTGGTCCTCTCAAGTGAGAAGTCATATATCCAACCCCCAGTGGTTCATTGGTCAAACCAACTGTTTCATCATTGCTTATTTCTTTAGTAATTTTTAATAATAATACTTTTAATGTAGTTTCTAAATATATAAATTTTATATACTAATATTATGTCAAATCTCGTTAACCGAACTAGACAAACAAAATTAGACGGAGGGAATACTAATGAAATACACATACATTAAACAGGCAGCTATAAACAAGGTAATATTGAGGAAAAACGAAAATGATTACAATAATCATAATTGAAATTGAAATTGAAATTGAAATTCTAGTAATTAGGCATAGTTAATAATGGTAATCTCTCAGTTAGAAGTTATCCCCTGTTGCTTCGATCCGGACAAATTAAACGTGGTGCTTTTGTGGTCCTGTTTGGCAACCATAAAACTTTGACTCGTCCTCTACTTAACACAACTCACCAGGATTTAATAACGATAGCCAATATGTGAGTGGAGCAAACAATAACACCTTTTTGCAATTAAATATTCATGTCTAATATATATTAATTTTTTTAAAATGACACTTTTAATCTTTTTATTATGGTTAAATGACTAACTCTATGTACACTTGGTAAATCATGTCTCATTCATTATGACAATCTTGTGCAAAAGGAGTGTCTGAAAGTCATGTTCCATTCACTTAATAATTTATTTTCACCATTTTGAAATAATGATACTTTTTAATAGTATGATTATTTGAATTTTTTTAAAACAATAATAAAAATGAACCAATGCATTTTTGATACAATATCATTCTATTTATTTTAATAGTTACGAATTATAATACTTTTTAAAATTTTTCTTAAATAAAATGGTGGGTTGAAAAATGAAAACTCTTACTGTGTAGTATATGCATATATGATTTGTCGGGATGTGAATAAATAAATGACAAAAGTAAAAGGCGAGTTGTGGGCACTTGTGAAAGATCAGAGTAGTCATTTTCTATAAGTTTTTGTATGTATTGGGCAAGATGTTTAATTAGAAATATGGAAGTCAGAAACAAGCAAGTTGTTGGATGGGATTTAAGCGGAGAATAAGCAATTTTGTCACAACTTAGATTCATTGACCATGAAATGGTCCTACATATTCCGTGTAAATGCGGTCTAATATTCCATTTGTGGATGGCTATGCTTTCAAAATTTTATATATTATTGCCAAACAACCTGACAAACATGTAATTGTTATATCATGGAATAAGGTAATCTTACCTTGTAGACCAATTTGTAGTTAACATATTATGTACATTCAGTTAATAAATTATGTGCACGTAAATAAATTGAAAACACATAATCTATTAATTGCAGATACATAATTTGAATGTTATTATGAAGAAGGTCCAAGAAGTTGTGCACTGCACACACATTGCTTTCTTCCTGGCATTCTTTTCCAAATGCCTGAGGAAGATTCACTCCTCTATTTGCCTTCTTCTTGAATCTTGATGGTTACACTCTTACATGTATCTTCATTTTCAGAACTTTCAAAATGATCAATCAAAAAGCTATTACTGCCGTTTTCCTGTTGCTGTTACTTCATGTTTGTGCAGCAGACCCGCTGGATAATCCGTGTTCGTATAACAGAGGCAATTACACAACCAACACCCCCTTCGACAACAACCTCAAAACCCTCCTTGCCTCCCTGCCGGCGAGGGCGGCTCAAAACCAAGGCTTTTACTACACTTCAGTCGGGGACGGAGATGACAAAGTGTTTGGTCGAGCGCTTTGCAGAGGAGACATAAACTCCACGGACTGCGAAGCCTGTCTGGGAAAAGCAAGTGAGAAGATAAAACGGCAGTGCCAATCCAGGGAAGCCCTGATGAGATATGATCAGCGTTGTCAAGTCGAGTACGGGTC
Organism: Ipomoea trifida; assembly: GCA_003576665.1. NCBI lineage: Eukaryota > Viridiplantae > Streptophyta > Magnoliopsida > Solanales > Convolvulaceae > Ipomoea > Ipomoea trifida. The sequence goes on from CP025652.1 coordinate 2,703,691, forward strand.
TACACTCTTGAAGCGTTACAATGGGAAGTATCCTGACTCAACAGACCTGGAGAAACCCGTGTCTGATCCCCTCCGTTTTTCGCGAGTTTTGAAGGAGTTGATGGGTAGCCTTTCTGACCAGGCTGCTAACCATTCCGGGCTCATGTTTGCAGCTCAAAGTAGAAATTTCTCACAACAGATTTCTATTTACGGGCTTGTGCAGTGTACAAGAGACTTGTCTAATGCACAGTGCGGTGAATGTTTGAATAGCGCCTCGGTAGACCTTGAAGGATGCTGTGGTACCCGTGAAGGTGGAACGGTTTATGGTGGGGCTTGTTCTGTGCGTTTTGAGATATACCAATTTTATTATAGTTCCATAGATACCCATGGTAAGAAATTTGATTATTTTATCCTCTAGTACATATGAGACTTACAAAAGTAACAATCTTTTTAACTTGATTTCAGGGCATAAGAGAAAAATCTGGGTTCCTGTCACAATTGTATGTGTTTTAGTATTTCTGATAGGAGTTCTGGTTGGGTGCTTTGCGCGGTATCGTCAAAAGAGGAAGCACGCAGGAACAGGTAAATTAAACAAGTTTGTATATAGTTTCTGAAATAATGAAAGATGAATATGGTTTTACTAGAGGTGCTTTAATTGCAGATAAAGAGGAAACAAGCCATAGAGGAATGCTAGGTGACATTGAGGCCAGACCTGCAATTAATTCTTTGACTATAGTGGGAAAATATGTGTTAAGTTCCCAGGAAATGCCAGCCGTGGAGCTACCTGTCGTCGAGGCAGCCATGGAGATCTTTTCGCAGTCTAATAAGCTTGGACAAGGCGGATTTGGCGCTGTTTACAAGGTACGCTTCTCCTTAGGATCCTGTCTTTCTGGTTTTGCTTTCGTGTTTCGATAACGTTAGAAAACTGGAGCCTTTACAGAGTGTTCTGCCCAGTGGGGAGGAAGTGGCAGTGAAAAGGTTGTCCAGAAAATCATGGCAAGGGGTGGAGGAACTGAAGAATGAGGTGATGCTGATAGCAAAACTTCAGCACAGAAACTTGGTCAGACTTCTTGGGTGTGCCCTGGAAGGGAATGAAAAGCTGTTAATATATGAGTTCATGCCCAACAAAAGCCTTGATTTTTTCCTATTTGGTTTGTTCTTTGATCAAGGCTTAATTTCATCTATTATCAAGAATGCATGCAATTAAACTCACTGAAAAACTTGGTTTCTATCTGCAGACTCGGAAAAGAGGATGTTGCTTGATTGGGATACCCGGTTTAAGATCATTGATGGAATAGCACGAGCACTCGTTTATCTTCACGAGGATTCCCGGCTGAAAGTGATACACCGGGATCTTAAACCTAGTAATATTCTGCTCGACAATGACATGGTTGCCAAGATATCTGATTTTGGAATCGCTAGGATCTTTTGTGAGAACCAAAACCCTGCCAACACCAGAAGAATCGTGGGAACATAGTGAGCTAATTTGCTACTTTGTTGAGTCAATCATAATCTAACACAAGTTTAATAACATGTAGCATATATATATAAACACAAATAGCGGAAGCAATAACAAATCAACATATCTTTGTACATGCAGCGGATACATGGCACCTGAGTATGCAATGGGAGGACTCTTTTCAATTAAATCTGACGTGTTTAGCTTCGGGGTAATAATGCTGGAGATCATCAGTGGACAAAGAAATAGCAGCTTTTACATCAGAGGGAGCCCTCAGACACTACTGTCCTATGTATGCCTTTGCATGAATATAATTGATTTGGTTGCAATTAACACACAACTTGATTTGACTATAAAAAAAATGCACAATATTTTCAGGCATGGCAGCTGGTGAATGAAGAAATGGAATTGGGAGTTGCAGATCCTGTGCTGATAGAGTCTTCTTCTCCAATGGAAGAGATAAGAAGGTGCATCCATATTGGGGTTCTGTGTGTACAAGAAGATCCAGCAGAGCGGCCAAGAATGTCAGAAGTTGTTCATCTTTTGAAAGGTGGGCAATTGCCAGTGTCTAAACCAAGGCGCCCACCAGTTTCTTTGGGGAGAAGATCTAACCATGGCGGCATTCATCTCAAGCCTTCATCATCTTCACTCACTCATCTCACAGAATCCTGTGCCACCGCATTGATTACTCGCAGCATACGTGATAGTAGTAGACATACAAAATAGTGAACCATATAGACATTATTTACAAATAGTTGATAAATATTTTATATATACGTGTAATACTTATATAAGAGGTTTTGGTTCAATCTCTTTCTCTAGTCAAACATATCAAATCAAATTAAAACTAACAATATCAATGTAAACATTTTTTGTTATGTGAGGAGAGAACCTACCTGACAGCTATTAACTAAAGGTATGTATTGAATAAATTTTGTTACTGCATAATAACTAGCAAGAGTTAAGATGAGAGTGCACTGTCAGTCACGCTAACCAGGTTATTAATTGAGATTTGATAAAGGGCAAAGATTAAAAGGAGTAAAGGTCAACTCAACTAGAAAGGGAATTATTATCTTTGTAATATAAATAGTAAAAAAATAAATAAAATCAGTGGGAGCAGTGTCCCACTGTCCCAGCCCCCACTTTGAATCCGCATGTGGATATACGCCATTTTCGTCATCTTCCGCTAGTCTTCCGTCAATCATAAACTGGGAAATTAAAAAATAAAAAATAAAATAAATATAAAGAAAATCATAACAGTAGAGCATGCATAGTTGTTTCTTCGGTCAATATAATTGACAAGGATTTTTGTGGCCTGCATGATATGAGATGCCCAGATTCATTCTTTCTATCGTCTTCAACCTTCATTTGGACCTATATTTCTTGGAATAATTCAGTTTCTGAGATTACTGAAGCCGTGAAACATGGCGATGATAAATTGGAAGATGCTTCATTACCTGTCCTTTTTGTACTTTGCCCTGCCGGATTCTTTATATGTAGAGCTTCCTTACAGGCTCTGTGATGTTCCCGGCAACTTTGCAGAAAACAGCAGCCTTCAGTTCAACATAAATACTTCATTTCTTGCGTTGTCCTCAAACGCTTCATATCATAACTTCTACAATACTTCTATTGGAAACGGTTCTGATACCGTTTATAGTATGTTTCTCTGCTACAACTATACTACACCGGAAACTTGTAAGCACTGCATAGAAAGTGCGACAAACGATGTCCAAGGAGACGATTGTTCTTACAAGAAGGAAGCAATTGTTTGGGAGGAAGATTGCCAGTTGCGATATTCCACGCAGATGTTCTTGGGCAGCTTGAATTCTTCTGGGAATTTCGCTTTGGACAACAAACAGAATAATTCTAATCCGGAGCTCTTCAGGTCCACTGTGAATCAGACTTTGAATAATCTCACAAAGTTAGCAGCTTTCAATCACTCAACTATGTATGCAACTGGCACGGCACCGTTTGTGGATGGGGATATGATATATGCTCTTGTTCAGTGCTCCCTGGATTTATCTCAGCATGATTGCCAGAAATGCCTGGAGATAGCCACAGCAGAAATCTTGGAAAGTTTTTACTTTTCGCGAGGGGCTCGGCTTCTTAGTCGTAGCTGTTACTTGCGGTATGAGCTCTATGCGTTTTATAATGGTGACAAAGAAGGAACAAACCACCACTCAAGTAAGTTGTTGTGCTGATGAATTCTTAAAAGTTATAGAAATTTAATTTCTCGTTACTCACTTGTGCTTAACTTTTCATGCATTAGAATCAGGATTAAGTAAAAAGTGGACAATTACAGTGGTTGCAGCTGCTGTGACACTTGTGCTAGCAGCAGTGGGAATCACTGCCTATTATCTTGCTCATTGTAAGTGAACAAAGAAGACTACTTTTGATCTGATCTCTCCCCATTTTTATTGTTTCTATTTTAGGTTGACAGTCTGTTTTCACTTTTTAGGCTATAGAAGAGGGAATTCTAACACAGAGTTAGCTCAGGGGAGTTACCCTGATGATGACATGAGTCAGCTGAAGCAAAAATTCCCAGGAATAAACAATCAAGAACTTCCACTTATAGACATTCAAACAATAATAGAAGCCACAGACAACTTCTCTGACCTGAATAAGCTTGGAGAAGGTGGATTTGGCCCGGTTTTTAAGGTAGTGTTTCTAATCAGGTCCACATATATTCATTTCCTAGCTTATATGTATCTGAAATTATATATATATATATATATGCAGGGAAAACTTCCAGATGGAAAAGAAATAGCAGTTAAAAGGCTCTTGACTAGTTCTGAACAGGGTTCAGAACAGTTTATAAATGAAGTTGAGCTAATCTTAAAGCTTCAGCACAAAAATTTAGTTACACTCTTGGGTTTTTGCATTTATGAGGATGAAAGGCTGCTAATGTATGAATACATGCCCAATGGTAGCTTAGATGCATTTTTCTCAGGTTTGTGCTCTCCTCCTTATGTTTTCTCAGGTTTATGTGAATGGTAAACTTAAGGTTCTTGGCCTTTCTTCTTGTCTGCGCATTACACCAGATGAAAATAAACTTGCACAGCTCGATTGGAGCCAACGTCTGAACATTATCAATGGCATTGCGCGGGGAATGCTGTACCTTCATGTGGATTCGAGGCTTAGAATCATCCACAGGGATTTGAAACTCAGCAATGTGTTACTCGATGCAGACATGACCCCGAAAATTTCAGACTTTGGGATGGCGAGGATCTTTGCAGGGAACAATGACCGATCTAACACTTCCATGATTGTTGGAACATTGTAATACCCTTTCCCAAATTTACTAGCCATCAATCAATTTTCACTCTCAAAATTTATTTACTCTTTGTGCATGCAGCGGGTACATGGCTCCGGAGTTTGCCATGGAAGGCCTGTACTCCATAAAGTCTGACGTCTTTAGCTTTGGAGTTGTCTTGCTCGAGATCATTACTGCAGAAAAGAATTCCGCTTTCCATCGCACCCAAACTGCCCCGAGTCTAGTAGTATATGTAAGTCCATGTATATATATGGCTTGTATGAGTATTACTTTCGTCACATGTCCTGATATGACACGTACGTGTAACGTGTTGCAGGCTTGGAATTTGTGGAATGAAGGTAGAGGCCTGGAGCTGATGGATCCATTGCTGAAAAATTGTTGCTGTGCTGATGAATTCCTGAGGTTTATGCAAATTGGACTGCTATGTGTTCAAGAAGATCCATATGAAAGGCCTAACATGGCATCTGTGGGTTTTATGCTGGAAGGTGAATCTTATGCCCTTTCCCAGCCTAAAAGACCAGCTTTCTGTGTTGGGAGGTTCACAGATCACTATGAAAGTTTTTACACTGATAGAACTGAAAATGGTCTGACTGTTTCAGCAGTAATTCCCAGATAGGACACAAAATCTCTTTGTTTAAATCACAGCTAAAAATCTTGTATGTATAATTAAGGTTCTATATTTGTAAGCAAAAGTTTATATTTTTAAGATGCACAAATCAATAAGACAATAATATTGTTCATGCTTTAATATTGTGTTTATGTTAGGAACTCTAAGTCAAAGAATTTAACTAGTTGTGTTCATATCCTAACATGCCTGGTGTCATTGATTAAAACCAATTGCAATAACCCAATTGCAACTTTTTAAAAATTGAAAATTGCAACTTTCAAGTCCTAAATTATTCTTGGATTGAAAATTATATATACTTGTTACAAGTTACAAATGTTTGATATTAATGCGTCAAATTTTAAATGTTTTATATAGGCTATGTTTGGCAAACCTAGCTGAAAAGGTAGCTGAAAGTTGAAAAGTAGGTGAAAACTGAAAAGCTATAAGCTCGAAGCTGAAATCTGAAGAGCTGTTAAGCTAGTTGTTATGCTTAAAAGTGTTTGGTAAAATTAGCTTTTTGATAAACTGATAAATGTAAAAAAACTAAAAAGGACATCTTCATACAATTTAAATAATTTTAAATTTAAATAGGTTTGCTTGTATATTAAAATATAAAATAATGAAATCAATATATGTAATTAAAATATAAAGTAAGAACATGTATTTGAAAATATATAAAGTAAAAAAAATGTTTATAATTCATAAGATTAGTTCATATAAAAATTAATGTTCAAACACAAATGTCAAACTGAAATTACAACCAAACATAATGAAAAGAAAATGTCAAAAGAGTTTTAATTAAAAGGGGTAAAGGATGTCATTTATTTAAAATAATAAGGATAAAGATGGAAAAAAGTTAAAAAGCTACTAGCTTATTTTTGAAAAAAGCTACCCTAAGTAGCGTTTCAAAATAAGCTCTTATTTTAAGCTACTAGCTTATTTCGGGAACATTACCAAACAGAGCTTATAGCTTATTAGTAGCTTAAAATAAGCTATAAGCTCCTAAATAAGCTCTACCAAACAGAGTCATAGCTTATATGCATAATTGGATATAATTATTATAAAATATAAATATTTAATTTTTAAAAAAATCAAACTTTAAAAATTTAAATATAATTGTTATAATACATAAAGTTTGAAATCTTTCCCTCAATAAACCCTTTAAAACCCACTTGTCCCGTTGTACCGAAAGAGTCTTTGAGAAATCTTTTTTCAAAATTTATTTTATTATTATTTTTTAATTTTATATCTATTACAAGAACTTTGACACATAAATCAGAATCAAGCAAGTTGTTAAGTGGATGAGTATTTTTGTCACAGCCATAAGCCATGGAGCATGACCGCCATCGAAACGGTCCTACATATATAACGTGTAAATAGGGTCAAATATTATATTTTTGTACACAATAAATTCATTATAACAATATTAAAATATAATTTTAATTGTACTTTAAATTTATTTGACGATATTTATATTTGTTACGTATCACTATGATCCACCATATAACGATAGGTTATAACGACTCATGATTTGTTCAGATATATGTAAATAAATAATTCACAAAATTCTAAGTCCACTTGTCCAGTTGCATCCAAAGAGGTGAAAGAGCCTTGAGAAGTCATTTTTCAATGTATTTTATTCCTTTATTATTATTATTAGTTTGATATTTATTGCAAGAACTTTGACATAAAACTCAGAATGGATAAGCGTTTTTGTCATAGCTTAAATCCATGGACCATGACCACTATTGAAACAGTCCACATATTTAACGTGGAAATAACGTCTAATATTACATAGTTGGTTAGACTATTGACTTAGTAATATTAGAATTTCAAATTTGACTTGCTGGAAGCAGTTTATTGGTCTTATGACATGGATTCAAGTACACTCTCAGTTAGTGATTACGAGTTTTTTGTGTTACAAAAATTGGTGTAATATAATATTTTTGTGGACGTCGTATGTGTAGACATATTTTTTTATAAGTGTAAAGGCCAAATAGGAATCTGAGTAGACTTTACCATTAATTCCTGGTCAATCTGCATGAGTGCAAATGGTCATATTCACACTGTTCAATTTCACGGACCCCATAGCTACGATTGGAGATGAATGTATCCAACACTCTGAAGTCTGAACTGCGCCATCTGCAGAAAATTCAATTCAAAGAAGATGTCCATACACATTGGTTTCGTCTTGCCATGTTTTTCCAATTGCCTGTTGAAGATTCATACTATTTGAGGTAGTAAAGACCAGACAATATAATGTTTCCTTCAATTCCCCGGATAAGCTGAACAGCAAAGTTGCCATTTTTAGACCTTCTTAATTACCAAGATGATCAATCAAAGAGCTATTGCTGCTGTTTTCGTGTTGCTGTTACTTCATGTTTGCGCTGCAGACCCGCCTGATACCCCGTGTTCGAGTAACAGAGGCAATTATACACCCAATAGCACCTTTGACAACAACCTCAAAAGCCTCCTAGGTTCTCTGCCAGCTCGGGCAGCTCAAAATGAAGGGTTCTACAACGCTTCAGTTGGGGATGGAGCTGACAGAGTCCTGGGTCGAGCGCTCTGCAGAGGGGACATAAACGCGACGGACTGCCAAAACTGTCTGGAGAAAGCAAGTGAAGAGATCAAACGCCAGTGCCAAACCAGGGAGGCTGTGATAAGATATGATCAGCGTTGTAAACTCGAGTACGGCTCGACCCTCTTGAAGCGTTACAATGGGAAGTATCTCGAATCGAATAAGGATAAGAAAAATGTGTCTGCAGATCCCTCCCAATTCTCACAGGCTTTGAAGGATTTGATGGATGGCCTCTCTGAGGAGGCTGCTTACAATTCCAGGCTCATGTTTGCAGCTCAAAGTAGAGAGTTCTCAGAACAGATTACTATTTATGGACTTGTGCAGTGTACAAGAGATTTGTCTAATGAAGAGTGCCGTGTTTGTTTGGAAAGCGCCTCGGGAGATCTTGATGGATGTTGTGGCTCCCGTGAAGGGGGAACGGTTTATGGTGCCGCTTGTTGTGTGCGTTTTGAGATATTCCAGTTCTATTATAGTGCCACAGATACCAGTGGTAAGAAACTTGATTATATTGTTAGCATCTGTTCTTTTGGTGTAAGTGGTAAGCGCTTGATCCTAACAGACTTAATTGCATTAACTTGGTTTCAGGGAATAAGAAGAGCAAAACCTGGGTTCCTGTCACAATTGTGTGTGTTTTAGCATTTCTGATAGCAGTTTTGGTTGGGAGCTTTGCACGATATCGACAAAAGAGGAAGCGGGCGAAAACAGGTAAAAATGTTTACAGTTTCTGAAATCAAAGATGAATATAGTTTTACTAGAGTTGGTTTAATTAATTGCAGATAAAGAGGAAAAAGGCCATAGTGGAAAGGTGGGTGAGATTGAAGCCAGACCTGCATCCAATTCTTTGAGTATAGTAGGAAAGTATGTGTTAAGCTCCCAGGATATGCCATCTGTGGAGCTACCTGTCGTCGAGGCAGCCACGGAGATCTTTTCGCAGGCTAATAAGCTTGGACAAGGCGGATTTGGCACTGTTTACAAGGTACGCTCCTCCTCCTTAGGATCCTGTCTTTCTGGTTTTGCTTTCGTGTTTCGATAACGTTAGAAAAGTGGAGCCTTTACAGAGTGTTCTGCCCAGTGGGGAGGAAGTAGCAGTGAAAAGGTTGTCCAGAAAATCATGGCAAGGGGTGGATGAACTGAAGAATGAGGTGATGCTGATAGCAAAACTTCAGCACAGAAACTTGGTCAGACTTCTTGGGTGTGGCCTGGAAGGGAATGAAAAGCTGTTGATATATGAGTTCATGCCCAACAAAAGCCTTGATTTTTTCCTATTTGGTTTGTTCTTCACTGGCATAGTTAATTTCTTCTACTATCAAGAATGCAGTTAGATTCACTGAAAAATTGAACTTGATTTCTGCAGACAGGGAAAAAAGGTTGCTGCTTGATTGGAAAACACGGTTTAACATCATTGATGGAATAGCCCGGGCACTCGTTTATCTTCATGAGGATTCCCGGCTTAAAGTGATTCATCGCGATCTAAAGCCGAGTAATATTTTGCTAGATAGCGACATGGTTGCCAAGATATCTGATTTCGGAATTGCTAGAATCTTTTGTGAAAAACAGAACCTCGCCAACACCAGAAGAGTCGTGGGAACATAGTGAGCTACTTTAATTTATTGTCGTCATCATTTCTTTACATCTGATCTGAAATATTGAGGTAATTAATCAGAGTACTTTTTTGTACAGTGGATACATGGCTCCCGAGTATGCAATGGGGGGACTATTCTCTATTAAATCTGATGTGTTCAGTTTCGGTGTAATAATGCTGGAGATCATCAGCGGACAAAGAAACAACAACTTTTACATCAATGGAAGCTCCAATCAGACACTACTTTCCTATGTATGACTTGGTTCCAAACTTGCAATTAACCTATTCTTGCTTTAAATTCTCTACACAAATTAAACTAAACAACTCGAGATTATTATCATGCCAGGCATGGCAGCTGCTGAATGAAGAAAAGGAATTGGAACTTGCAGATCCTGTGCTGATAGAGTCTTCTTCTCCGATTGAAGAAATAGGAAGATGCATCCATATTGGGGTTCTGTGTGTACAAGAAGATCCAGCAGACCGGCCAAGAATGTCAGAAGTTGTTCATCTTTTGAAAGGAGGACAAATGCCAATGTCTAAACCAAGCCGGCCACCGATTTCTATGGGGAGAAGATCAAACCCTGCAGGCATTGATCTCAAGCCTTCATCCACAGCATCATCTTCACTCAACCATTTCACAGATTCCTGTGCTACCACTTTCATTGATTAGTGGTAGCTAGCAAGCTGCCAATGGCCTTCATGGAGGCATTATGCATGATATTACACATACAAAATAGTGAACCAAAGTTATAGATTGTTTTGCACATGAGAGTAATGATAGGAATAAAGTTGATACCTTCTTTAGGACAGTTAATTATAGGAGTTTTTATATCGTAAGAATTAGGAAATTAATTAAACATTTATATAGGGATATATAGTAATATCTCCTTGTATTGTGAAAGAAAATTAGAATTCCAATAATTAACATAATAGTCTTTATTACTTGGTTTAAAAAAAAAAAAAAAAAAAAGTCTTTATTACTCCTCTCTACATTCTGTTACTGGTGTGTAAAATGTAAATGGAGTGAAAGTGGCATGCGTATGGATGTTTGGTGATGAATACGTGTGTAATATTACTATTGGCAATGTGGGCTTTCGGGACGGGGCTGGCCCAAGCCCCCCACTTTTGGTAGGCTTGGAAAAGGCTAGCTCGTCCAGCTCGCTAAACTCCTAAAAAAGTATGTTTAAATAAAATTTAATTTAAAAAGTTAATAATAATTAGTAATTACATACTAAAATATTTTAGATAGCTTAAAGCCTTAAATAAACATTTATATAATTTGTTAGAGTCAATAATAACTAATAAGATCAAATAACAAAATTAATCTAAATCTTTTAAAAAAAATAAAAATTCTGAACACACTTAATAGTCAACACACATATATAGGGATGTGATCTGGTGCGGAAATTTGCTCAAGTGCGAACATGCGGTGTAATTTGAGGCATTGATCAAATCTAGATCAATGGCTCAAATGAATGAAAAAAAAAATGTTTATGAAAGGAAACCACACACCTTAACTTTAAGCATTAAAATGACGCACCTTAATAAGTACTCAAACCACGCACCTTAAGTTTGAACAATTAAATAACTGACTCACCTTAAGCACATAAATCATACACTTTAAGAAAGAAAACTACACAACTTATGTTTGACCTAAACGCAAAAAGACTAAATTGTCACTGCATTTTTTTTAATCTTTGTTCAATCTGGACGGTCCTTTTTAGCAAGATCAACGATTATCATTCAACCCCATCTTTTACCTGGGCACATTATTATCTGCATGTGATCTCTTTTATATATACATGTGTGTGTGTGGGGGGGGGGGGGTGAGTAACGAGACACTAATTTTCACATAATGAAATTTTAACAAGGTTTCAAGTGTCAAGATTTTGTGATCTAGTGACACCCTGGTTCCAAGTAAAATCAAAGCTAGCTGATGTGTGTGAACTGCTGGACGCGTCAGGGTGATTGTCAAGTACTTTGTTTTCTTTCTTCTTTTCTTTATTCAAGTATCAGTCCCAAATTGAAAAAGTGCTTTCCAACTTAAACTACAGCAGAAAATAAAATAAAGAATGCCTCCAAATTTTAATAAAGTAAGCAATTGTAGCATCGTGACAACTTAAAGAAGCACGGTAGGTAAGGAATTGAATCCAATATTTTTTTTATTCAAATCTATTCGCACTTGCGGTATATATTGACCCTGTTTAATAAAAAATTAGTCTATGAATCAATTTTGACTTATTTGACGTTGTTTGACTTGGTTAAAAAATCAATATAAATGCAATTGGTTAATAAGCTTTTTGCAACTCTAAAATACTAAAATTAAAAAGGCTACTCAAAGCAACATTTTCAATTAGCTTTTTGAGAAAAGAAATTATACCAAACAACTATCAGCTAACAGCTAATTTACCAAACACCTTTTACGATCAGCTAATGTTATCAACTAATCATACCTTCTAACCCAATCAGCTATCAGCTATCAGCCATTTACCAAACAAGGCCATTAAAGAAAATATAACAGATATTCGTACTTGCTATTGGACTTATTTATCTACACAAAGAATCTTATCCTTTTTGTATTATTCATCACGATCTCAAAGCTAGTAACATTTTCTTAAATGCAAATTTAAACCCAAAAGTTACAAATTTTGGAATAACTAGGTTGTTTGCTTTAAACCAAACCGAAGGCTCTACAAATACATTGGTGGGATCCCAGTGATGTCCTCCTTACTAAACTAATTCTATATACAGTTGAGAAAGCAATTTGATTGGTCTTAAACCAATTAAATTGATTAAAAATATGATAAAAGAACAATATGAAGAAACAGAAATGCTCTTACTAAAAATAAGAAAAGTAGTAATAATGACTATAACGGGATGTTTGGTTCACGGAATAGGCAGGGAATGGCATAGCATTCCCAGTAATAGCCTATTCCGTTGTTTGGTAAACATTTGTATTCCCAGGATCAATGTTCCTGGGAATGAGCTATTACCCTTGCAAAGGTAATAGCTATTACCAGCACCCCCCATGGTATTAGCCTATTACTGATCCATCAGGAATAGGTATTTTATTTTATTTCCATTTTTACCCTTTTTTAAACATTAATTTTTTATGCTCATTTTTCTTTTCTTTCTATCATCATATCACATGCAGGCATCTCACTTCGATCATTGTAAATTAAAATTCTTCTTCAACATATTCTTCTAAATTTTTTTTTTACCAATAACTTATTTATATATATATAAATATATATATATATATATATATATATATATATATATATATATAAACTCCCGCAGTATATATATATATATATATACACTGCTGCATATAAGAAATACTCTGCGGAAATATACTGGGAGTATATATTGGTGCTATATTACCGCAGCGGCACATCGTCAGACATTCTTCCCAGTAATGGCACAGAGGCACAGCGGTTGCGGCACAGCTTCAAACATATTTACTGCCGCATAGTAATAGCCTATATAAGAAATATATTGCGCGGTGCTGTTTGGTATATATACTGGGAGTATATATTGGTATACGAAAAGGGAGAGAAAAAAGAAGTGGATACATATATATGAATTTGCAGTGCGTAGGGAAACACAATGCTTATAGGAGAGAGAACGAAACAGAGAGAAGGGAAGATCCTATGATTGTGGCAACAAACTTGTTTATACAAGTTTGTTATAATAATAATAATAATATAATAATAATAATACTGATGATGATGATGATGATAATGATAATAATAATAATAATAATAATAATAATAATAATAATAATAATTTGTACAAGGGCATTTATGTCTTTTAAATATATATTCCATTTCTATTCCTTTAACCAACCAAACGGCGGAATACAATTCCCCAGTCTATTCCTTCCGCCAACCAAACACTATAATACAATTCATATTCTATTCCATACCTATTCCATTCCTTATGGAATAGTATTCCTATTCCCTCCAAATTCATTCCGTGAACCAAACGTGCTGTAAGTGTCTAAAAATAATAATTTGGAATGTCAAGATTTTGTGGTCTAGTAACACCCGGTTTCACTCTTATACGGCCAAAGTGGAAACTACACACAAAACAACACCTACCACAACAACGTAACCTTAACACACTATAGGAGGATCGGAAATGAGAATGACCATCGTACAACTCCAACTGTGTTGTTTGTTGTTTGTTGTCATCGTTTGCATCGTCTTAAGAAAGAGGCGAAAAAGGAGCCAAGAGAATGATGGTATGGAAGGTAAGTTCCAATCCATTTGACTCGTGGAACCACCGAACCAATAAATGAATTCTTACCAAAATCATATTTTTCTTATTTCTTCTGTGAACTCAATCCCATATGAATTTGCTACTATATGCTACAAATTAAATAACTTCTAAAATTTTAACAAATTTGGACAACGTGGGTGTACGCAGAGGAAAAAAAAATGATTTGTGAGATCTATTTCTAATTCTAATTATATTTTTTATTTGTAATTTTTTTTGTTTTACTTTTTTTTTTTTTCAATAGTAAGATTTATGATGTAGACTAATTTGTGATTCATAACAAAATTTTAAATTTTGTTAATTCAATAATTTATTACTTATATTTATAATATGAATTTATTTGTGAAATTTATAATGTAAGGTAATAAGTATTCTAATTAATTAATTAATATATATGTTGTGAAAAATATGGCAATAAGTATTCAAATTAATTAATTAAATTATTTTGTTGTGAATTTTTTTTTTTTAAAAAATATGCTTTTTATGAGTCATCAATATGTCCAAGAATATGCTTTTATGAATCATCAATAAGTCCAAGAGTAGTAGGTTCTATGTCTCTATCACATTGCATGGTCATTATAGTCTTATCATGATTATACTATTTGCATTTTCCTTTTTCTAATGCAGAAAAGGATAGCCAAAAGCTATGCAGAGATCAGACAAGTTCCAACAGGCCCCCGCACTAGTTAAAATTTTGGTGTGATTTTTGAGTAGTTTATAAGTGTAATTAGGAAAAAGAAAATGAGGGTAGAGAAAAAAAAATAAAAGAAAAAAAAAACAAAACTGAAAAAAAAAATTTAAAAAGGTAATTACGTGCTAGGCTAGCGCGTGCACGGGGCGCGAAATCTGCGCCTCACGCACTGTGAGGCGCAAGTCTCTCCTTACAGGGGGCCCACCATGTTTGCCAAAATCCCAATATTGCAGGAGAAAAAAAAATCACTCATTCCCATTTATTAAAAACTCAATCTCTTTGTTTTTAGATATGAAAAAACACATTAAAATTGACTATTGGGGAAGGCCTTAATATTTGCACAGTTTTTAAGGCAATTAGTTGGAAGAAAAAGAGGGAAAAGAGAGAATATGTGAGGCTGCCCTATAAGTTTGGGATTTTACAGTAAAAGTGGGGCCCATTGTGAGAGGAAAGAGGTGCCTCACGCTGTGTGAGGCGCCTCTCTCGTGCCTAGAAGATTTTACATATTTGATTTTTTATTTTTGTTTATTTTTTTCCTCCACTCCTATTTTTTCTTTCCTAATCACACTTGTAAAATGACTAAAATCTCCTCAACCCCACACTATTGAGGATGGCCTAAGACTTTATACAACAATGTAACTATTTGACTTTAATGTCATTATTAAGACTCAAATTACTATATGAACATTGTTTCATTGTAATCCAACAAATGAGTAGAATCTCAAAAAGATCATTCTTGGTTTCTATCTGAAGTTGCGAAAGGAGATTTTGCCTTGTTTGGTTGACAAAAATTTTATTCCATAGAAGTTTAAATTCTTCAAATTTGAGGAAACTATTTTCTTTATTTTTCTTTGGTATCTTTTTTTTTTTTTTTTTTTTTCATATCTTTTGGTAATTTTCCATTATACATTATTATTATATACTCCATAATTATTATTTATGAGTATGCTAATCATTTTTCAAAAAAAAAAAATGCTAATCATTATATTAATTATTTATTAACAAATTCAAATCAAACAAACTAATAATTAATACTCTCACTAATTTATTTTTTATGAAATTTAAATTTTATTCGTCTGCAATTATTGTTAGTCAACCACATTTTCTTGGCCAAACTAGAAATTACCGCAAATATATCGTGGACCGCGGTCCATAATGGATTGTGGACTGCGCATCAAAACGAAGTCGTTTTGATTAATGAAAACAGACAGATGGAACCACCTCCGTTCCGTGCCATTCACTTTCAGTTCATATACACTGCAGTTACATTTCAACACAACTGCAGTTTCATTCGATAATATAAAAATACAAATGTGAAACTGTTATTCAGTATCAGTTCATATACACTGCAGTTACATTTCAACACAACTACAGTTACATTTCGATATAACCACAGTTTCATTCGATAATATAAAACACAAATGTGAAACTGTTATTCAGTATCAGTTCATATATACTGCAGTTACATTTCAACACAACTACAATTACATTTCAATATAATTACAATTTCATTTGATAATATAAAAACAAATGTAAAACACTATCTTTTGAAGCGACCTGTAGTATCAGTGACTACGGTCTACAATGTATTGTAGACCGTGTTCCACGATATAACGACTAGGGAATTACACACAAAACAGCACCTACCACAACAAACACGTATTAAAAGTCAAGTTGCTTTTCTCAAAAAAAAAAAAAGTCAAGTTGCTTGACAATTAATACGTATTAATTGGCAGGCACAGCCTGTCAGACAAGTTGCTTGAGAATTAAAAGTCAATCTTTATATTTTAGTGAGTTAATACCACAAATGATCCTCTGACTATTGGGCTAATACTCCTTTTAGTCCTCGACTTTCAATTCGACCACAAATGGTCCCCTGACTTTCATTTTTGACCACAAATAGTCCTCTGTTAAAATTTCTGTTAAATAAGTGTTAAATCTAGGGGTAATATCGTCAAATTGATTAATATTATTATGATTACTTCTTTTTTAGAATTATATGACAACATAATTAATTTCAAACATTAATAAACATTAAGTTAATAAATATAAAAACAAAATGGACGTGACAAATTACATAAATTAACAAATTAAATAAAAATCCATGACTAATGTTCGCAATTTGTACTTGATTAATTATATTAATTTAACGGTGGCCACCTTCAGTTATATCCCAAACAAAATGTTTGATCGATTAATGAAAAGTGAAAACTATTAATCGGCCATGTACGAACAACCATGGAAATGATGGAAGCAATGTTTAAAAAAAAATAAAAATTCTTCCATTTTAATACGTTTGTTAAATTAAAATAGATAGCTCTAATATTAAATCTTCATTTTATACACATAATTACGAAAATAAGGTGTATTGTCTTTTTATTTAAGAGTATTTATATTTGTTAATTGTTTTAATTATGCTTGTTGGTGAAAGATTTTAAACATTTTTATTTTATGACCATTATATATATATATCAATTTGACAATAATACCCCTAGATTTAACACCTATTTAACAGAAATTTTAATGGAGGACTATTTGTGGTTAAAAATAAAAGTCAGAGGACCATTTATGGTCGAATTAAAAGTCGAGGACTAAAAGTAGTATTACCCCAATAGTCAGAGGACCATTTGTGGTATTAACTCTATTTTAGTCTACTTGTAGAGTTGTAACTTGTAGGTCCTGCTTCCCTGGACTGACAGTCAGAGACTACTTTTGATTTTTTTAAAAAGTCATACTTTCACCGTTTCATTTGCAAAATACTAGCTAGATGTAAATTTTTTTTTTTCTCCCAACTTTTGCTTTCATACATAAATTTTGATGTAAATACTTTTATAAGGGTGATGAAAAAATAACCTATCAACATCCGCCACATTATAGAATAAATTTAAGATAAAAGAATTTGGGAGTACATGTAGTATAACTCATATCATTTTACGCACCGAATTAAATTAAAGAGGTTGACTAAAATTATCTTTAATTTAATTTTTAATAATGTTAAGTACTTGTAAATCTTTAATTTATGGCCATTTTTTTTGTTAATTTTTTATACATTATGCTATAACAGTTATACTAATACAATTTTTTTGGACAAAAATATCTTTACCCCACTATTATTGCAATGCACATACATATAATTTTTATTTTTTATTTTTAATTCTTCAATGGTAGTAATGTATGTAGACATGCTATTATGAGAAATAACTTTGATTTTATTCGATTTTAATTAAATGTTACCATAATTATATTTAGTAATTTATCATATGTAAAATTCTTACTTTAATAATATTAATCATACATAATTATTACTCAAATTATCAACTATACTTTCAATTAGGGGTGGGCAAAACGGTTCGGGTTACCCGAACCGAACCGAACAGAGGGTGTTCGGTTCGGTTTTAAACCGAACCGAAAAACCGAACGGTTCATGTTTTAGAAGAACCGAACGGTTCGGTTAAAAACAGAACCGAACCGAGGAAACCGAACCGAACCGAAAAAACCGAAAGATTTTATAATTAAATATAAATATATATTATATATAATTATAAATAAATGAATATATATATATATATATATATATATATATATATATATATATATATATATATATATATATATATAAACTAAAATGAATTTGGAAATTAATTCCAGTTACTGGAATGAATTTCCAAATTCATTTCAGTTGAAAATTTCAATTTTCGAATTTAATTTTCAGTTTTATTTTTTATTTTAATTTGTTTGAATTATTAATTTGTTATGTTGGTATTTATTATTTAAATATTAGACTTTGGATTTGGGTTATGTGATGTTTCATGTATAGTTATTACGGTGCCCTGTTAAGTCGCGGCGCGTCCGACCGCCTTTTTGCCTAGGAAATGTTAAAATTCGGGAGTCATAAACCGAACCGAAACCGAACCGAATTAAATCCGAACCGAAACCGAACCGTTTCAAACCGAACCGAAACCGAACCGAACGCTAATGTTAAACCGAATGGTTTAACTTTTTTCAAACCGAAAGACCGAAACCGAAACCGAAACCGAAAAAAACCGAACCGAAGACCGAAACGCCCACCCCTACTTTCAATACAATATGAATTCTGAAATTATAAATTTTTAACAAAATTATATACTATTATTTTAAATAAATACTTTAACATTGAGTATTAATATTGGACATATATTTTTATGGATCACGCATATAAAATACTAGTTAGTATATAAAGTATTTATTTAGAAAGTACATTAAAAGTAATAATAAATACAGAAATATCAAATTTAAAAATAATTAAAAAATAAATAAAGAATAAATAATTAATTTGATCAATAAATAATAAATATGACATAGTGTATTTTTTTAGGGTAGTATTACACATATTTTTAACTATTTATTTACCTGCTATGTTTTGATTTATCGAAAGAAAAGTGACTTACAAGTCACAACTTTTCTTTTTTTTAATATATTTTTTGTATTTTATTTTATTAAGAAAATCACGACGGACTTTTATTCTATTCATTTTCTTATTTTTTAGTGTACTCACAAGAAGACAAAAAATTCAAAAAGCGTGGAGCACAAGGGCATTATTGTATGGGGTTCACTTGCGAGTAGAGTTTATTTCACACTCTAGCTGTCTAGCATTTCCCACTTTGACTATGGCTCTGTTTGGTAGAGCTTATTTAGGAGCTTATAGCTTATTTTAAGCTACTAATAAGCTATAAGCTCTGTTTGGTAATGTTCCTAAAATAAGCTAGTAGCTTAAAATAAGAGCTTATTTTTGAACGCTACCTAAGGTAGCGTTTCAAAATAAGCTAATAGCTTCCTAACTTTTTTCCATCTTTAACCTTATTATTTTAAAGAAATTACATCATTTACCTTTACCAATTAAAATTTTTTTGACTAAACCTTTTTTATTTTTTCTCTTCAATATGTTTGGTTGTAAATTCAATTTAACATTTGTGTTTGAACATTGATTTTTGTATGAACTAATCTTATGAATTATAAACATTTTGTTTTACTTTATATGTTTTCAAATATATGTTTTTTTTTAATTAAAATATATTGATTTCACTATTTTATATTTTAATATGTAAACAAACTTCTTTAAATTTAAAACTATTTAAATTTTATGAATATGTCCTTTTTAGTCTTTTTACATTTATCAACTTATCAAAAAGCTAATTTTACCAAACACTTTTAAGCATAACAGCTAGCTTAACAACTCTTCAGATTTCAGCTTAGGGCTTATAGCTTTTCAGCTTTCAGCTACTTTTCAGCTTTCAGCTACCATTTCAGCTAGGTTTGCCAAACATAGCCTATATCTTCACCCATTAATGCTGAGCTTCCAGACCAGTCCAGCGAGGAAAATGTTACGTAGTACTACGTATAATTTATGGAAGAATAAGATTTTTTTAAAAAATGATAATAAGTTAATGATAAGTGAACTTTTATTTTTGATTTTATTGAAGAAACAAAGTTGCAATATTTCTTTTAAGATTATTGTATAAATAGACAACAAGAGATAATATTTGTTACAAGAAACTAAAAATGTCTCACCAGCAATATTGTAAAAACAACCTTTCAAGTGAAAGGCACTCCAATTTAGGATCTATTGGAGTATCATTATTTACTCCCCTACCATACATGTCGGGTTGAATTATGAGAGCACATGGGTGGAGGTATCTATCTTTTTTCGTCATAAGACAAGACAACAACTGATAGCACATCAAATTTATTACTGTATTAATAATTGTCCAGCGAGCGCGTTAGAGAAAACCCTTCTAAGGTTTTTTTTTCCTCTCTCTCTTTCTTGTATTTGGACAGAGAGAAAACCCAGGCGTGAGTTCACTGCTGGGATGCTCTTAAAAAAAAAAAACTTGGTTTACGCTTAAGCTCATAGGAATAAGATCGAGTTGGCATATTTTGTGTGAACATCATCGATCAATGAAGGTAGGTGGCATGGTTTTCGTATACCTGGTTTCTAGTATGATGATGAGCCTGAGCGTGTCAGCAGCAGATCGTGAACTTTTATTCGTATTATGCGACGGCATGAGTGGAAATTACACTCTAAACAGCACCTACCAGAACAACCTTAACGCACTTCTGTCGCCCCTCTCGTCTAACGTCAATGACTACGGATTCTACAATGCATCCGCAGGCCAAAGTCCTGACAAGACGAGTGTGGTTGCGATGTGTAGAGGTGACGTTGAGCTGAGCGAATGTCGTAAATGTGTGGATGATGCAGCTAAGATGACGGTGCAATCGTGTCCTACTCAGAAGGAGGCATTCGGAGGGTACTCTGAGTGCACGATACGATACTCCAATAACCCCATCATTGGTTCCAACTCAAACTCAAACAATCCTGTTAAATACCTTTGGAACTGGGTCAATGTCACGAGTATGGAACAGTTCGATCAAGATCTACGGAAATTTCTGGATGGTCTTGTGAACCAAGCTGCAAATGGCGGCTCCTTTCTTAAGTTTGCAGCGGGTAAAACCACTGGACCCGACTCCCAGCCCATATATGCACTTGTGCAGTGCATCCCTGATTTAAGTGCTCAAGAATGTTCAGCTTGCTTAAATTCTTCTTTTGAAGAGATCCGTAATAAGTGTGGGATTTGTTATGGCAAGACAGGGGCGGGCTTAATCTGGCCTAGCTGCAATTATCGATATGACACTGCCCTTTTCTTCGGTGATACATTGATTCATGTTTCACCAGCTTCATCACCACTACCACTACTACCACCACCACAATTAGGTATGTTTAGCTTATGCTGTTTTTTATTTTATTACCTCAAAGGCTCAACATACATGTTCATATAAATAAGTAACCATCCCAGATCGATCTTTATTTTATAGGAAAAAAGGAGGAGGATGACCATCATAAAACTCCAACTCTCTTGTTTGTTGTAGTTCCAGTTATAGTAGCAGTAGTTGTCATGGTTACCATCATCGTTTGCATCGTCTTAAGAAAGAGGCCAAAAAGGAGGCCAGAGAATGGTGGTATAAAAGGTAAGTTCCAATCCATTTGACTCATGATATGGAACCAGTAAATAAATTCTTACCAAAATCATATTTTTTCTTTTTTCTTCGATCTGTGAACTCAATCCCATATGAATTTGCTACTATAAGAAATGCTACAAATTAAATACTGTAACTTCTAAAATTTTAACAAATTTGGACAAGGTGGGGAGTATGCATTGGAATTTTTTTTTTTCCTGATTTGTGATATCTATTTCTAATTGTATTTGTCATTTGTGCCTTGTGAATCTTATTTACCCCTTTTTTTTTCTTTTTTTTTTCTTTTTTTTCTATCAATTGTGAGATTTATAATATAAACTAATTCATTTTTTTTTCATAATTGAGTAATTTATTACTGTTCATTCAGACTCAAATCACTAGATGAACAACAATTCGTTATAATGCAACTAATGATTAGAATCTCATCAAAATTTAAGATCATTTTTGGTTTCTATGTGAAGATGGGGAACAAGCTAGCCCGAGCAATGAAATTGGCGTTGTGGAGTCTCCTAGGAAATTTGAATTGATATTCTTACAAAATGCAACAAATAACTTCTCTGAAGCAAATAAAATAGGAGAAGGAGGTTTTGGTGTCGTATATAAGGTACATCTAGAATTAACTTTACTATGTATGATTAGTACGTAATAGTTACAATTTAATAAAATTTCATTTCTCTATAACTCAATATTATTTATATTAATTTTGAAATAATTCAGGGTACAATTGAAAATGGTAAATTAGTTGCTGTGAAGAGGTTGTCTGAAAATTCAAGACAAGGTAATCTAGAATTTAAAAACGAAGTGGATTTAATAGCTAAGCTTCAACACAATAATTTGGTGGGGCTGATTGGTTACTGTCAAGAAGGAAGAGAAATGATTCTTGTATATGAATTTGTTCCCAATGGTGGCCTTGACGACATTTTATTTCGTAATATTTCTCAAACTAGTCTTTAACTTTGGTTTAGTAATTTTTTAAAACTATATCTTCTTAATTAAATGTTGACATGCAGATCCTGTTAAACGTGGATACTTGGATTGGGAGAGGCGCTACAATATTATAGAAAATATTGCAAGAGGACTTGTTTATCTACATGAAGACTCTCGTCTTCGCATTATTCATCGTGATCTCAAAGCTAATAACATTCTCCTAGATGCAGATTTAAACCCAAAAATTGCAGACTTTGGAATGGCTAAGTTATTTGCTTTAAACCAATCCCATGGCTCTACAGATAGATTGGTGGGAGCTCAGTAAGTACTCCTTACTCTAACTAAATCTATTTACGTACATTGCAAAGTAATTTGATTAGAGAACTTACTAGAGTGAAATATTTGTCCACTTGACATTTCAGTGGATATATAGCACCGGAATATGCACGTTATGGCAAATTTTCAGAAAAATCCGATGTATATAGTTTTGGAGTACTAGTTCTGGAAATTATAAGTGGGCAGAGAAATACTATTCAAAATGGAGAATCTACAAGAGACCTTTTATTTGAGGTAAGTGTGGTGTGGTATTGACAACATGCATCTAAATAACAAATTCAATTGACATAATAACTTGTGAATGTTGTTACAGGTTTGGAAACATTGGAAAAAAGGGCCTATTTCAAATGTGATAGATTCGATATTGCTAGGTTCATCAAAGCCAAGGCATGAGATAAAAAGATGCATCCATGTGGCCTTGTTGTGTGTTCAAGAAAGTGTTCCAGATAGACCAAAAATGTCTCGAGTTCTTCAAATGTTAAGTCGAGACTCATCTCTTAAACCTCCAGAGCCCTTGGATCCTGGATTTTTTAGTCAAAGCAGTGGCAATTCATAGCATCCGATGAAGAAGATTTCATTGGGTAAGCATATGGCAACCAAATTGATATCAGTCAATCTGATCAATTAAAGCACATTCGTGCCTCAAAGGGTGCAGACTTTTTTTTTTCTTTTCTTTTTAATACATCTCCAATTTATATTCTAATTCTTTAAATATAGCCCTTAATTCTAATAGTATTTTGTGATATTTTATTATTAATTTCCAATAATTAATTTGCAACATTTTTCATTACGGATTAATTGTCTAATTGTGATGGTTATTGTGCATTTGATACCTTTAATTTATAATTTGTATTTGATACATTTATAATCGATTAATTGTCTAATGACTGCATAGTCCATTTTCTATTTGTCATTATATTGTGTATACAACATTAATTACTACCTTAATGACTATTATTGGTCTCATTATCTTGCATACAACATTAATGAAAAATGTTACATCAACATTATAACATTATAAACTCTCATTCCGTCTAATTTTTCAATGTGGGATAGTTCAACACTTTTTTCATTTCATTAATAAAAGATGTAATTGTGGCTCATGGAAGATTCAGTTACTTCCTTGAATTATAAGTTTTGCTGAATAATATATATACTATGGTGTATGATTCATTAATATCTCGAGTGCTAAAATTCATTCAGTAGAATTTCTTCTGAAATTTAAATTGATTATCATACAAAATGCAACAGATAATTTTTCTGAAACAAAAAAGATACTTGGTTTTGATACCATATATAAAGTAAATCTAAAATTAACTTTACTATGTATCATTAGTAATAGTTATAATTTAATATAATTTTATTTCTCTATAACTTAATATTATTTATATTCTTTCGATAATAATTAAGATACACTTAAAAACGGTCAATTAATTGCTATAAAGAGGATGTCTGAAAATTCAAGGTAAGGTAATTTGAAATTGGAATGTTACTTAAAATTTGTAATACTCATTAAGAAAAATTTACTATTATACATTATTATTATATACTCCGTAATTATTATGTATGAGTATGCTAATCATTATATTAATTATTTATTAAAAATTCAAATCAAACAAAACAATAATTTATTTTCTATGAAATTTAAATTTTATTCGTCTGCAATTATTTACCTTCTAGCCCACAAGTATTGTTAGTCAACCACAGTTTCTTGGCGAAATTGGACACCACCTACCACAACAACCACGTACTAATTGGCAAGCATAGCCCGTCAGACAAGTTGCTTGTAGGTCAATAATTTAGTGTACTTGTAGGTCCTCCTTCCCTGGACTGACAGTCAGACTGTCAGAGACTACTTTTTTTTTTTTTTTTTTTTGAGACTACTTTTGTTTTTAAAAGTCATACTTTCACCGTCTCATTTTGCAAAATACTATATGTAACTCTTTTTTTACTCTTTTTACTTTCCTATTTAAAATTTTGATATAAACATTTTTATAGAGGTATAGATAAAAAAAAATAACATATCAATATCCGTCATATCAAGAAATAAATTTATACTAAAAATAATTTCAGTCAAGTCTCATTAATCGAATCAAACACATAAAATGGAAGAGAGAAAGAGTGAAGCTCAAGGGCATTATTGTATGGGGTTCACTTGCGAGTAGAGTTTTTTTTAGGGTCACACTTGTTTTTATACTCTACTGTCTAGCATTTCCTACTTTGACAATGTCTTCACCCATTAATAATAAGCTTCCAGACCAATCTAAAAATGTTATGATTTATGGAACAATAAGATTTTCAAAAAAGGGTCAGACCGTCTCACGGATCTTTATTCTGAGACAGGTCGGGTCGGATCAAAGCACTATGCAAATGTCATACTTATATGTGCAAATATCATTTACTTATATGCTCAAATATAACACTAATCAAGAATACAATTTTTGTTACTTAATTTTTTTTTTTTGAATACAACTGACCCTATTACATTGTAGTAAAAGAGTCAATTTCGAGATCTCCTCCACTGAGACTCAAACTCATGACCTCCCATCTGAGGGTGGCCACTACATGCCAATTGAGCACAAGGTGCTTAGCAATTTTTGTTACTTATTAGAGCAAAAGTAATACATTTTTCATAATAAGTAATGTTGACAAGTGCCCCTTACTTATAAGGGCAAATATAATACTTTTGTGGAAAAATGTAATACTTTTAAATCGAAATATGAAAGTGTTGTATTTTCCCTTAAAAGTATTATATTTACCCTTATAAGTAACAAAAATTTTATCCCTAATTAGTATTACATTTGAGCATATAAGTGTGACATTTGAGCATATAAGTGTTACATGTGCATATTGACCCGACCCGTCTCATGGTGAGACGGTCTCACATAAATTTCTGCCTTAAAGAAATGATAATCTTTTGATTTTATTGAAGAAAAAAAGTTGCAACTTACTTCTTTAAGGTTAAAAAATGAAGTAATATGTGCAATATATCTTTCAAGTTTATTGTATAAGTAGACAACAACTGATTAGGGAGGTAATATTTTATTACAAGAAATTAAAAATTGAGTCTCACCAGTAACATTGTGACAACAATCTCTTAAATGAGAGGAATTCATTATATGCAATGAGTAAATGTTTAACATCTATTAATTAATTTAAATATCACTATTTACTGCCCTACACTGCATTACATGTCGGTTCGAATTACGAGAGCACTTGGGGGGGGGGGGGGACCTTTCTATCTTTTTGTCACAGGAGACAAGTCAACAACTGATAGCACATCAAATTTATTGTATTATAAATTTATAATTAATTGTCCAGCGAGCGCGTTAGAGAAATTAAACCCTTTTACTATATTTTTTTTTCCTCTCTCTGGTATTTGGACTGAGAGAAATTAAAACCCAGCTCAGCTGTGAGTTCACTGCTGGGATGCTCTTAAAAAAAACTTGGTTTATTTAGACATCGATCAATGAAGGTAGGTGGCATGGATTTGCAGAGATGCTACCTGCTTTGTGGTATGATGATCACCCTGAGCGTGTCAGCAGCAGCTGGTGAAATTTCATTCACAGTATGCATCGACGCGAGTGGAAATTACACACAAAACAGCACCTACCAGAACAACCTTAACGCACTTCTTTCACCCCTCTCGTCTAACGTCAATGAGTACGGATTCTACAATGCATCCGCAGGCCAAAGCCCTGACAAGACGAGTGTGGTTGCGATGTGTAGAGGTGACGTTGAGCTGAGCGAATGTCGTGAATGCTTGAATGATGCAGTTGATATGACGGTGCAAACGTGTCCTACTCAGAAGGAGGCATTCGGAGGGTACTATAAGTGCACGATACGATACTCCAATAACCCCATCATTGGTTCCATTTCAAACTCAAACAATCCTATTGAATACATTTGGAACCCGGGCAATAATGTCGTCACGAGTATGGAACAGTTCAATCAAGATTTATGGAAATTTCTGGATGGACTTGTGAACCAAGCTGCAAATAATGGGAGCTCCTTTCTTAAGTTTGCATCGGGTAAAACCACTGGACCCGACTCCCAGCCCATATATGCACTTGTGCAGTGCATCCCTGATTTAAGTGCTCAAGAATGTTCAGCTTGCTTAAATTCTTCTTTTGAAGAGATGCGTAAAAACTGTGACAATTGTTCTGGCAAGACAGGGGCCGCCTTAATCGGGGTTTGCTGCAATTTTCGATATGACAGTGCCCTTTTCTTCGGTGATACATTGATTCATGTTCCACCAGCTTCATCACCACTACCACTACTACCACCACAATTAGGTATGTTTAGCTTATGCTGTTTTTTATTTTATTACCTCAAAGGCTCAAGATACATGTTCATATAAGTAACCATCCCAGATCGATCTTTATTTTATAGGAAAAAAGGAGGATGACCATCATAAAACTCCAACTCTCTTGCTTGTTGTAGTTGTAGTTATAGTAGCAGTAGTTGTCATGGCTATAATCATTGTTTGCATCGTCTTAAGAAAGAGGCGAAAAAGGAGGCCAGAGAATGGTGGTATACAAGGTAAGTTCCAATCCGTTTAACTCATGGAACCAGTAAATGAATTCTCACCAAAATCATATTTTTCTTATTTCTTCTGTGAACTCAATTCAATATGAATTTTTGCTACTATAGGAAATTTAGTATTGTGTTCATAAATATATTTTGTTATGAAAAATATTTTAAAAAAATATATCTCTTTATGATCATGATAAGGCCAAGAGTTGATTCTCTGTCCTAACTTATTCTTTCGTTATTCGAATACTCTATCACATCGAATGGTCATTATTGTTGTTGTAGTCTTATCATGATTACTATTTGCATTTTCCTTTTTCTAATGCAGAAAAGGAAAGCCAAAAGCTATGCAGAGATCAGAGTAAGTTCCAATAAGACATTATACATCAACCTAATTGACTTTTATATGCCATTAAGACTTAAATTACTATATGAACAGCGATTCATTATATTCCAACTAATGAGTACAATCTCAAAAAGATCATTATTCTTGGTTTCTATGTGAAGCAGTTGAAGAATCTAGCTCGAGTGTTGAAATTAGTTCAGTGGAGTCTCTTGTGAAATTTGAATTGAGTATCTTACAAAATGCAACAGAGAATTTCTCTGAAGCAAATAAGATTGGAGAAGGAGGTTTTGGTGTTGTATATAAGGTAAATCTATAATTAACTATAATATGTATGGTTAGTAATATATGCAATTTAATAAAATTTTATTTCTCTATAACTCAATATTATTTATATTATTTCGTGAATATGTAGGGTAAACTTGAAAATAATCAGTTAGTTGCTGTGAAGAGATTGTCTAAAAATTCAAGACAAGGTAATTTAGAATTCAAAAATGAAGTGGATTTCATAGCTAAGCTTCGACACAAAAATTTGGTGAAGTTGCGTGGTTACTGCCAAGAAGGAAGAGAAATGATTATTGTCTATGAATTTGTTTCCAATGGTGGGCTTGATGGCTTCTTATTTGGTAATATTTCTTAAACTAGTCTTTCACTTTGGTTTAGAAATTTTTAAAAGCATATCTATCTTTTCAATTAAGTGTCGACATGCAGGTCGTGACAAGCATCAATACTTGGATTGGGAGAGAAGATACATAATCATAGAAAGTATTGCTTGTGGGCTTATTTATCTACACAAAGAATCCTCTTCTTTTCGTATTATTCATCGTGATCTCAAAGCTAGTAACATTCTCTTAGATGAAAATTTAAACCCAAAAATTACAGATTTTGGAATGGCCAGGTTGTTTGCTTTAAACGAAACCCAAGCCTCTACGGATACATTGGTGGGATCCCAGTAAGTACTCCTTACTAAAATAATTCTATATACACTTGAGTAATGATGCACAATTTGATTAGTCAACTTATTGGACTAAAATATTTATCCAATTCACATTTCAGGGGATATATAGCACCAGAATATGCGCGCTTTGGCACATATTCAGATAAATCTGATGTATATAGTTTTGGGGTCTTAGTTTTGGAAATTATAAGTGGACAGAGGAATACCATTCAAAGTGGAAATTCTAGAAAGGACCTATTATTCGAGGTAAGTATGTTACGTATTGGTATTAATGAAATGCGCATGAGTAACAAATTTGATTGACATAAATAGCTTGTGGATATTGTTACAGGTTTGGACAGAATGGGAAAAAGGGTCTACTTTAAATGTGATAGATCGGTTATTGAAAGTTCCATCAAGTCCAAAGGAGGAGATAAAAAGATGCATCCATGTGGCCTTGCTGTGTGTTCAAGAAAATGCAATAGACAGACCTAAAATGTCTGAAGTTCATGATATGTTAAATCGTAATTACTTACCGCCTATGAAACTTCCAAAGCCCTCAGTCCCTGGTTTTTATACTCAAAGCCGTGCCAATTCATAGGCTCCGAGGCAGTTTAAGAAGAATTGGATTTCAAACATTTAGTGTTGTATATGCTGAATCATCACTTAGTATCGTATGTTGAAAAAAAAAACATTTGTAGTTATATTTTGAATGAAACAATTTTACAATGATTTTCAAAATATGAGAGAACATAGATAGATTGTCATGAACATTATATTTTGTATTTGGTAAATGAATTTTTCTTTCAAGCATCAAATTTCCTTAAAAGTAAAAAATAAAAAATAAAAAAAAATCTATCTATACAGTGTTTTTAATTAACTAATAGAAAAGTTGAATTCAACTTTCCTTAAAGTCTTTGCATTTTGTAATAATTCAGGTGACTTGGTACTTTATGCAATTATCAATACTAATAATTTAATATAGTTGGTCGATTGATTTCTTGATTGCTGTTAAATTAGTCTAACGTGAAATCTTAAAAGAGATTGACAATGATGACATTTACAGAACAATTTATCATTAGTGTGAAATAACTAGGGTTTATATTTGAACTTTTACTTTCCATTGTTAAGTATATCACACTTATGAAATAACACCAAACATAAACTTGCCCACAACCAGCATGCACGGGTCAAACTTTGCTTCCGTGTAATAATTCACAAATTACACATGAAAGGTAAATTGTACTAAAAAAATTCCATGTCATAAATTGACCAAGAATATGCTAGCGAGAATTGAACTCATATATAATAATCATGTTACATTTACTTAACCACCCATTTTGAACAGTAATTTCTGAATATACATTTACCATTTTAATAATGCAGGAATGCATATGTAGATTTCACCTACAATTGCACTTTTATATTCACAAGAGGCACCGACCATGGGGTAACCACACTCATTTCTACCCACCCAAGACTTCAAGAATGAAGCCATGATCACCATTTGTATTTGAAAAAAAGTGTATATATAAATAAATTATTGAATTGAATGTTGAATTGCATATGCTGCTAATAGAACTAAGTCAATCAGATATTGATTTAAAATCACAATTACGGTTTGATTGACTCGTTTAGCACGCTAAAGCTTTTGAAATTTGAGTATGAATACTATTTGGAGTATATTTATGTTGCATGTAGCAACTTCTTTCTGCAACCCTTCCATTTCTCTGAATCTATTCTGCAGCAATCAATTCTTCAAATCCATATATGAATTTGCAGAAAAGGGTTGCGTTTCTATTCTTGAATTTACACTTCTATGCCCGAGCTGTACCCCAGGATGATTCGATCATCCAACACGTATGCGGATCAGGTGGGAACTACACTCAAAACAGCACTTACCAGAAGAATCTGAACACAATTCTGTCGTCTCTTTCCGAGAATGTCGACGAATATGGATTCTATAATGCTTCCATCGGCCAAGATTCCGACAGGGTTAGTGCTGTGGTGCTGTGTAGAGGCGATGTTGAGCTGAATCTATGTCGTGGTTGTGTTAAAGATGCTGCTCACAAGATTGTGCAGCACTGTCCTGATCGCACGGTGGCGTATGGATGGTACGTTAAGTGTTTGATATATTACTCCAATGAAACCATCATTGGTTCCATGTCAAGTGACACTCTTTCCTTGCCCTGTAACAACCAAAATGCCACTCAGCCTGCTAAGTTCAATCAGGATTTGAGGAGCATGTTGGACCGCCTGCTAAGCCAAGCCACTCAGGGCGGTCCGTTTCTCAAGTTTGCAGCTGGAAATACGAGTGCACCGGATTTGAACACCATATATGCACTTGTGCAGTGCACACCTGATTTGTCTGCTCAAGGCTGTAGCGATTGCCTGACGGCTGCTTTTGGAGCCCTGTCTGCTGCTCAGTGTGTTGACAGGGTAGGGGCCATAGTGTTAACCCGTAGCTGCAACTTTCGCTATGAAAATTACCGTTTCTTCAATTATACATTGATCAAACCTCCTCCTCCGCTACCACAATCAGGTGATTCGGGGAATTTATGCTGACAAAGTTTGCAACTTTTTTGTAAAAAACAGCTGATAGTAATGCAATGAGTTTATTTCTGCAGGGGAGGATGATAAAACAATTCCAACTGTTGTCATTATTTTAGTTCCTATTGCTGTGGTGCTTATGCTGCTTGCTATTTGCAATTTTATAGTATTAACAAAAAGGCAGAAACAGAAGGCCAAGAAGGGGGTGAAGAGTAAGATGATAATATACTGCATCTTTGATCTTTCTGTTCTGTTACATAATCTAGCTTGAAGGAGTTAATATTTGGTGTAGTGTGGAAGAAACAAGGACAATTAATGTTTTTTTTTTAAATTTAATTTTCATGTTAAATAAAGCTATGGAAGAAACAAGTTCTCTCTGTGAAATTAAAAGTGTGGAGTCCCTTCAGTATGACCTTGATACCATAAGAGCTGCAACAAGTAACTTCTCTGAAGCCAACAAACTTGGACAAGGTGGTTTTGGTGTTGTGTACAAGGTATGTAGCTTCACCATTAGCCTTGATTCTATTTTGTTCTCAGATGTTAACTCATTTTTGCTCCCAATGCTCCTGTTTTACTTAAATTCTGCCTGAATAACTTAGGGTCAACTAGCGGATGGGATAGAAATTGCTGTGAAGAGACTATCTGGAAATTCTCAGCAAGGTGATCTAGAGTTTAAAAATGAGGTTGTTTTAGTGGCTAGACTTCATCACAGGAACTTGGTGAGGTTGCATGGTTTTTGCCTGGAAGGAAGAGAACGGATTCTAGTCTATGAATTTGTTCCCAATGGAAGCCTTGATCAGTTGTTATTTGGTAAATATTTCTTCACAACCTATCTGCAGAGGCCAGTAATGGAATATTTGAACCACACCATTTCAATTAAACTTTGTAATTCACACGCAGATTCTGTAAAGCGTGGATGTTTGAATTGGGAGAGGCGCTACAAAATCATAATAGGCATTGCTAAGGGGCTTGTTTATATGCATGAAGACTCTCGTCTTCGCATTATTCATCGTGACCTCAAAGCCAGTAATATTCTTCTGGATGGAAATATGAATCCCAAAATTGCTGACTTTGGTATGGCAAGGTTGTTTGCCTTGGACGAAACTCAAGGCTCTACAAGTAGAATCGTGGGTACTTAGTACGTACAAAACCTAATTCTCATTTGGATAATGATACACTATATATATTTGTATAGTAACGTGATTAGTCTAATCTGAATCCACCATGAATCTATCTTGCAGTGGATATATGGCACCAGAGTATGCAATGCACGGCCATTTTTCAACGAAATCAGATGTATTCAGCTTCGGAGTATTAGTCTTGGAAATTGTAACTGGAAGGAGGAATACATCTTTCCGGTACGAAGAATCTGCACAAGACCTTCTAAGCTATGTAAGCTAGCATGAATATGTGTACTGCATAATGGATCACCAGCAAATTTATTCCACAATGAAGGTTAACTGGATTATTATTTACAGGTTTGGATACAGTGGCAAAATTGGACAGCTTCAACTGTGATAGATCAAATGTTGAGGGGTGTATCAAGTCCAGTGCATGAAATAATGAAATGCATACACGTTGGTTTGTTGTGTGTTCAAGATAATGTTGCAGATAGGCCAACAATGGGAGAAATTGTTCTCATGCTGAGTAGCTCATCATCTCTCAGCCTTGCTGTGCCCTCCAGGCCTGCATTTTTTGTGCACAGTATCATAACTGCTGGAACTGTTGACAATACAGAGGCTTCAAGAAACGAGGTGTCATGTACTGAGTTTTACCCCAGATAAACACTTTATATTGCAGTGAATATATATGTTGACAGGTACATCAAGTCCAGTGTATGAAATAACAAAATGCATCCACATTTCATATTTTAGTACTGTGGACATTAAGTAAAAGGCGGGTACATATTTATTTGGGTTGATCATGATCCATGAAGTTAAATTTATATCTTTTTCTCCCACACGGCATAATCTTGTCCAGATGTTACCACATTGAAATTGGGTGGAATGTATTTTGAAACATCGTACCTTGACCCAATCTTCATTATAACTTTGTCATCAATCTTTGCAACATAAGCATCTGGATCTGCAGCTAAAATCTCCACATTGCTTGTTTCACTAATCCCATTTCTACTCCTGATTGAGGTCAATTTTGAAATCTCATTCTTCAATCCCCAATCAAAGAAATGATCATAAAACTGCCAAAGAAAAAACGAGAATTAAACTAACAATCTTGTAATCTTTCACTAGACGAAATAGGGATAAGATAGTAAAAGTAAAAAATTACCACACATGGCACTCCGGGATGGGTGAGGATATAAGCATAACCCTGAATAACTTTTTCCTTGGGAAAAGGCCATTGGTTTTGTGTTGATCCGGTGTCATGGTTATCTATAAAAGTGACGGCATTTTTCGGTGATATTCCGATCAATCCCGAAGGCTTTCCGTTGGGATCCTTCAATCTCCAGAGTTCATCTAGCACAGCAGCCTGAAGAATTCCTTTGGTCGTGAAATCAAACGCTGTAACAGCGCCGCCGCTATTCTGCACCCACTGGGATAACTCATTCCTGTGATTATCCTGGTTGTAATCCGGTTTTCCGTCGGAACCATAAGCCAAAGAATCCCAAAACTCGCCGACGGCGAACTCCGGCGAAGTATTCTCCATGTAAATCTTGGTAATGCTAGCCGCATATCCCCTGACAAAATCGAATCTCCAGCCGTCAAACCCAATCTCAGACTTGAGCCAATTCATCCACTCCGATAACTCCTTTTGTACCCTGGGGTTAAGATGGTCGATATCGGGGGCGCCGCCGAAGTCCATACCGGTGTCGTCATTGCCAGTGCCGTCGGAGTATTGCGTGTCGCCTTTGCAGATTTGGCCGGGACCCCAATCGAGGCGGTTATCCGGCGTGCCACCTTCGAAGATGCAGTAAATCCCCCTGCTGTCTTTGTAGTCAGCACATCTGTGGTTTATCACTATGTCGGCCACGGCCTTTATCCCTTTGCCGTGAAGCGCCGCCACCAGTGCCTGTAATTGTTGCTTATTTCCATACTTCGATGCGTCCAAGTCATATAGCCTTCCAGGCAAATACCCTGACCGCAAAAATTGTTAAAATCTGGCCATAATACATATGGCTCAAGAACCAGAAAAAGGTTGACCAGGTAAAGTTTCTAACTTTTAACTCATAGAGCTGTTTTTTTGGCTGATTTGAGCGGGTCAATTATAAATATAGACTGGTTTATCTTGCTAGTTAGGATGACAAAATAGAGTTTACCATAGGCACACTCGTGGCTACGAGTTTTTCTGGTTACTTTAAAAAAGAGAAAAGTATAATTTTATTCTTTGAGTTATACCTGTGGTATAATTTTAATCTCTGAGTTAAAAGATTTTTATTTAGGGATTAAGTTTGTACATTGGATGACTAAAAATTTAATTTTATCTAAAATAAATGAAACAAGAAAAAGACAGCACCTTGGGGAGCAACAGAGTGGGAGGGTGGTGGCAACCAAACATGAGTTATCCCAGCATTAGCCAAATCCGGGATCTTATTGATGAGCGAGTTGTACCATCCACCTTGCTGCTTGTTTGATTCCCAGTTGAACCCCTAAACCAAACAACATCAAATCAATCAAAACCGTGCATACAATACAGATGATATATATATATATTCTGGGATGATACCTGGAATAACAGAGTAGAGCCAATTGCAGGAACAAAAATGCAGGCAAGACAGAAGCAAGAAAGAAATTGAAAAAGATTCATTTTTGTGGATTATTGGTTTAAACCCAGGTGAGGAGAAGCAGTGAGATTAGGGGTGTTATATAGCCAGGAAGTTTCCACTTTGGATAGACACTCAGACTAGTACTGCATCAGAAAAGTTTCAGTTCACACCCTTGACCCTTCTGGAGATGAGCCTTTTTGGATTTAGACTTTAGCGACTGCAGTTCTTGGTTTTTTTCCAATATTAATCAACAATATTTCTAAATACAGTTATCTCAATTCTTAGAGGATTTTATGTAGATAAAATATTAATATCAACTCCAAAATTCTCTTAGAGGTAAACCAGTTTAGTGTACTCACGAGAAGTTTGAATTTAAAATCATTGTGATTACTGAGTCAAATGTTAAACTAACTTGGTTAGAGTTGTCAACAAATTGTGAATTGTTAATCCAATAATACAACGATTGATGACTTCAATTTGTTTCCGTTACGTTGAATCCACTCAATTAAGAATATGGACACGCAGCCTGAAAAATGACGAATACATACGGTAAAGGAATTCAATGGATATCTCCAATCTGCAAAAGACAAGACAATATAAATATTGAAAATTAGAAGCTTTCGCACTTTATATGACTTAAAATATTGTTTCTCCGTGTTTTTTCCTATGTTTAGGATCAAAAGATAAGAAACAAGTCATTTTGGGGTCTGCAAGTATGAACATGTTTCTGGTTGTGTCAAGAAATAGAGTATGTATGAGGCTAAGAAGCCATATGATTAACTGGTTTGGTTGGAAAAAAAGGTGTGGACTCAGTCACTCCTATGTAAAGATAAATTGTACATCTGTACTGCAAGATCAAAAATTGAACTTATATATTTCGATACAAAAGGACGACCATCTTTTCACTCTTTCAAGAGTGTTATGTATATTTTTTTGTTATAAACTACAAGGTGTTTTGGACATATTTTCGTCCATCATCCGACTAATCTTCGTTCTTTCTAGAGGTATGGGAGTTGGCCTAAAAAAATTATCACTTGTGGGAATTGAACCCGTGCTATTCTAAAAATCGTCTCGATACACTGATCTTCTCACTTAATAGACTGTTGTGATTTATCACTTCAATATTATGTCGGATCGAAGTGCGGAGATGCGTGGGAATTTTGCTTTTATTTTGTAGTTGTGTGTTGCAATATCTGATGCAACATTTATTGCAATCAAACCAGACTTATGCTTAGCACTGTATTAGATTGATGAGAGAATAGTTGTTGATTGACGGTTGATTTCCAGCTTCGTGTTGGTTTCTCCCATACTGCAAAGTCTTTTCCACCACTCTCTCCCTTGCGATCTTGTATTTTGACCATTGGAAATTAAAGGAGCTAGTTGCGTGAGGAAAATTAGTAAGATATATTAAATATCTATATTATAATTTGAGAGGAGAAAATAGGAAGAAAATTCTAGATGAAGAAATCAAACTTGTGTATTAAGAGAATGAATTTCCCTTGACAATTTGCATACTACGTACATAGCTATTTATAGGAAGATATGAAAACAATAATGCTAAATTATCTCTATATTTGTGAACATAGATAGCATAATTTGCCACATTGGGAGAGTGGGATGACTCATTCAACCGTGCTTGAAATAGTGGAATGCATCCACATTCACATTGTCTTGGTGCTTAATTATATTTCTACGAGAAAATGGCAGAAAGTTCTTAGTGGTTGCTTGGAAAATGATTTCTCAACGATGGAGATGCAGACTTAACTGCCTTAGCAGCTAGTCCTTGTTCAGGGTCGGGTTGGGCCTTTTTTTTAAAAAAATATTGACTCCACTGAGATTCGAACCCCACCACCTCCCGTATAAAAGAAAGGGTTTGATACCACTGGACTACAAGATCCTTGACATATATTTATCTTAAATTGTAAGTGAAAATAAAATTTTAAAAGTAATTGACATCGAAATTTAGGTGAATAAATTTGTATTTAAATATGCACGAAAATGTCACTTTTAAATTAAATGTCACTGTATCAAGTCCAGTGCATGAAATAATGAAATGCATACACGTTGGTTTGTTGTGTGTTCAAGACAATGTTGCAAATAGATCAACAATGGGAGAAATTGTTCTTAGGCCGTCCCCAATAGTGGGATTTGGCACAAATTCTAATAAATAAAATCTTGGAGATGGTGTTTTTATAAATGAGAAAGGGAAGATTTACTTGGAATTTTTCTCCAGCAAAACCTTTGGTTTGGTTTTGCAGGTTTAGTGGACCCCATTTTGGGAAATGTCACTACGCCTTATATGACGGCCCGTAAAAATAATTTTTTTTTAATTTTTTTTTTTGTTTTTGTTTTGTTTTTCTTTTTTTCCTTTTCTTTTTTCTTCACTCTCATTTTCTCTCTCCTAATCATACATGCAAAATCCTCTTAAAATCCCATTACTATTGAGGAGGGCCTTATGCTGAGTAGCTCATCTCTCAGCCTTGCGGTGCCCTCCAGGCCTGCATTTTTGTGCACAATATCATTACTGCTGGAACTGTTGACAATACAGAGGCTTCAAGAAACGAGGTGCCATGTACTGAGTTTTGCCCCAGATAAACACTTTATATTGCAGTGAATATATAGCACCAGAATATGTAGTTATGCACGGCATGACCAATTTTCAGTTAGACCAGTCATGTATAATTTTAGAGTGTTAGTCTTAGAAATTATAAGCGAATCTATGATAGACTTCTAAACTATGTAAGTACTAAGTATGAATAGTAGTATCTCCATGCATGCTAGTAACACATTTAATTGACATAAATAACTTGTGAGTGTTCTTCAAACTTTGATACATTGAAAACGTGAATCTGCTTCAAATGTGATAGATCATATGTTGACAGGTACATCAAATCCCGTGTATGAAATAACAAAATGCATCCACATTTCATATTTTAGTACTGTGAACATTAATTAAAAAGCTACAGGATACATATTTATTTGAGTTGATTATGATCCATGAAGTTCAATTTATATTGTCTTCTCCCACACGGCATAATCTTTTCCAGATGTTACAAGAGTAAAATTGGGTTGAATGAGGTTTTCAACATCGTACTTCGACCCAATCTTCATTATGACTTTGTCATCAATCTTTGCAACATAAGCATCTGGATCTGCAGCTAAAATCTCCACATTGCTTGTTTCACTAATCCCATTTCTACTCCTGATTGAGGTCAATTTTGAAATCTCATCCTTCAGTCCCCAATCAAAGAAATGATCATAAAACTGCCAAACAAAGAACGAGAATTAAGCTAACAATCTTATAATATTTTACTAGACTTGAGTCACTTGACAAGTTTTAAACGAAATAGAGAGTAAGAGTAAAAAATTACCAAACATGGCACTCCGGGGTGGGTGAGGATGTAAGCATAACCCTGAATAACTTTATCCTTGGGAAAAGGCCAGATGTTTTGTGTTGGTCCGGTGTCATGGTTATCTATAAAAGTGACCGCATTTTTCGGTGATATTCCGATCAATCCCGGAGGCTTTCCGTTGAGATCCTTCAATCTCCAGAGCTCACCTGGCACAGGCTGCACGGCAGCCTGAAGAATTCCTTTGGTCGTGAAATCAAACGCTGTAACAGCGCCGCCGCTATTCTGCACCCACTGGGATATCTCATTCCTTTGATTATCCTGGTTATAATCCGGTTTTCCATCCGAACCATGAGCCATATCGTTCCAAAACTCGCCGACGGCGAACTCCGGCGAAGTACTCTCCATGTAAATCTTGGTAATACTAGCTGCGTATCCCCTGACAAAATCGAATCTCCAGCCGTCAAACCCAATCTCAGACTTGAGCCAATTCATCCACTCCGATAACTCCTTTTGTACCCTGGGGTTAAGATGATCAATATCGGGGGCGCCGCCGAAGTCCCCACCGGTGTCGTCATTGCCAGTGCCGTCGGAGTATTTCGTGTCGTTTTTGCAGATGAGGCCCGGACCCCAGTCGAGGCGATCATCCGGCGTGCCACCTTCGAAGATGCAGTAAATCCCCCTTTTGTCTTTGTAGTCAGCGCATCTGTGGTTTATCACTATGTCGGCCACGGCCTTTATCCCTTTGTCGTGAAGCGCCGCCACCAATGATTGCAATTGTTGCTTATTTCCATACGTGGATGTATCCAAGTCATACAGCCTTCCAGGTATAAACCCTGATGACCGCAAAAATTGTTAAAATTTGGCCATATTACATATGGCTTAAGAAACAAGAAAAATGTTGGCCTGGTAAAGTTTCTTGGGAGGGTTAGCTATCACACTATCAAAGTCATTGTTATTCTTTAGTTGACAGATTTTTATAACAGTACAAGTTTTGATTATCCAATTAATTATAAAATTTATTCCAGCCAGATAGCGAGCGATCAATAAGGGTTTCATTTCATTTCCTCATCCTCTTCCCTAACTATTAATAATCATTCTCATTCCACCCTACTACCAAACATGTAAAATATTTTCACCAAAATCCATTACCAAGTATTTGATCCGCATTCCGATTCTGATTCGCATGTGCAAACCAAGCACACCCTAAGTTCAAGTCCTAGGAGTCGTTTTATTAACTTCATTTGTTTGAATGAATCAATTATGAACAACTTATTTACCTTGCTAGTTAAGATCACAAAGTAGGGCTTACTATGTGCATATTGTCGGTAGTTGTTATAAGTTTCCCTGGTTACTTAAAATAAAAGGAAAATTTACAATTTTGGTCATTCAGTTATACTCGTGGTACAATCTTAGTCCCTGAATTATGTGTGACCATCTTTTAACCTCTAAACTATGCATGAACGGATGATTTTAGTCTCTCGAAGACTATTTCTATTGCCTATTTCTTACTTAATAAGTGGTTAATTTGATCATTTAAGAACTAATATGACTACTCTATGCATAACTTAGGGGTTAATGTGGTCATACATATAATTCAATATAATAACTAAATTTGTACTACTCATATAACTTGATGACAAAAAATGTAATTTTTCCTAAATGAAACAAGAAAAAGACAGCACCTTGGGGAGCATCAGAGCGGGAGTGGGAGGGTGGTGGCAACCAAACATGAGTTATCCCAGCATTAGCCAAATCCGGGATTAAATTCTTGAGCGAGTTGTACCATCCACCTTTCTGCTTGTATGATTCCCAGTTGAACCCCTAAACCAAACAACATCAAATCAATCAAAACCGTGCATACAATACAGATGATATATATATATATATATATATATTCTGGGATGATACCTGGAATAACAGAGTAGAGCCAATTGCAGGAACAAAAATGCAGGCAAGACAGAAGCAAGAAAGAAATTGAAAAAGATTCATTTTTGTGGATTATTGGTTCGAACCCAGATGAGGAGAAGCACTGAGCTTAGGGGTGTTATATAGCCGGGAAGTTTCCACTTTGGATAGACACTCATACTAGTGCTGCATCAGAAAAGTTTCAGTTCACACCATTCTTTTCAAGAGATGAGCCTTTTTGGGTTTAGACTTTATCGGCTGCAGGTCTTGGTCTTTTTCCAATATTAATGAACTATTCCCTGCTAGGAATTGCTAAATTTAACTCTTTCAAGACTGTTAGGTTTTTTTTTTTTTTTTTTTTTTTTTTTTTTTTTGGTGCAAACCATAAGGTGTTTTGGATTTATTTCCATCTGTTTTACGGTCCAAGTTAACCAGATAAATCCTCGTTTTCTTCAAGAGGCATGGAAGCTGGCCTAAGTGAAATTGTCACTTGTGGAAATCTAACACGTGTTATTCAATTCTAAGGATCGTCCCCACAAAGACTATTAAGTATATATGATGAGTTCTTTGTGGGCACCATGCATTGATCCCCACTTAATTAATAGGTTGTTGTGATTTATCACTTCAATATTCTGTAGCATTGGAGTGCGGGGATACATGTGATTTTCGCATTCATTTTGTAGTTGTGTATTGTAATGTCAGATGCAATTTATTGCATACAAGACTTATGCCTTAGTGTCCGCATGCATGGATAGTTCAGTTGGTCGCAGGGGTGAAGTTTGGGAAGAAAGACTTATGCCTTAGCACTATATTAGATTGATGAGAGATTATTTGTTGATTGACGGTTGATTTCCAGCTTCGTGTTGGTTTCTCCCATGCTGCAAAGTCTTTTCCACCACTCTCTCCCTTGCGATCTTGTATTTTGACCATTGGAAAGGAGATGCATGAGTAAAATTGCATTCATCATCATTTTCCTAGAATACACCATATATACAAAT
Source organism: Ipomoea trifida (assembly GCA_003576665.1). NCBI lineage: Eukaryota > Viridiplantae > Streptophyta > Magnoliopsida > Solanales > Convolvulaceae > Ipomoea > Ipomoea trifida. Next base: position 2,744,756 of record CP025652.1, read on the forward strand.
TAAAATATAAACTACTGTATAATTTTTAACATTCATCATCATCCCTAATAATAGCTAGTGTTTCATGTGCAATGCATAGCATATATCTCAATGACGTATAACTTGAACACGAATGCATTGGTTTTCTTTTATTGGGAAAATATTGAAGAGGACATCATTTTAACTCCATTTTAAGAACATAACCTAGTACGTACATAAAAAGAGATTTAGATGAAATACAATTTTGGGAGCATACAATTTTACATCATTTCGAATTCATACAGAAATATAAATCCATATTAAAAGGTAATAAACTCATATCTAAGATTTTTCTTTGTGAATAATAATAATAATAATAACAACAATAATAATAATAATAATGCCATCAAACCAAAAGATGATTGTCATCACTCTCGGCACTCTCAACACTTGGTTATGTATCCTAAATTTTGGTAAAGGAAAACAAAATCTTTTTTAACTGCCAAAGACCTTGTGGTCAAGCCACGTAATTGTGGGGAGATCACAGGTAGGTTCAAGCCCCAGTGACTCAATAATACTATATAAAAAAAACATACTATAAAAAATATATATAAATTAAAAATAAAAATAATTGATGGGCCCAAAATAACTCCTCTATGGCCCTAACCAAGCTGAATATATTTTGGGTCCGTTAGAAAATTTCAAATGACTACGCGTTAGTGTTGATTGTAATAATGGAGACATTGAAAGAGTGGGATGACTCACTCAACACTGCTTCAAATAGTGGAATGCATCAAAATTCACATTGTCTTGGTGTTTAATTTCTACAAGAAAATGGCAGAAAGTTCTTAGTGGTTGCTTGGAAAATGATTTCTCAAAGATGGAGATGCAGACTTAACTGCCTTAGAAGCTAGTCCTTGTTGTATAGGACCATAGGTAAGTGATAAACATTGATTATTTTAATTTTTTTCTTTTGCGTTAATTTATTTAGAGACTAATTGAACAACTTATTATCCTATAATGTAACTCCACATATAAATGCCTCCGTACTAGCAGCTAGTGGGCCTAATTTTCCTTTTTATTTTTAAAATTTGTTAATCGTTAGTTTATCATTATTTTGTTGTCAATGTTTTTTATTATTATGAGTTAATTTCATTTTTATCTTAAATTTATAGGTGATAATTCACTTTTAATTTTGAAAAATAAGGATTAAAAGTAGATTCTCAACTATAAATCTATGACAAAAATAGAATTAACTTATTATTATTGTTGTTGTTGTTATTATTATTATTATTATTATTATTATTATTATTATTATTATTAAAAGTAAGTTATTTAGAATTGCACAGATGAAAAAAATAGTTAACGAATTGCAAATATGATGATAATAAATAGTATGATCTACTTTTAAAAGTGAGATAATGCATTATTATAGATATAAACGAAGTCTAATGAGAAAAAAAATGTAGTCAACACTTGGTGGGAGTCTAGGAGAGAGGTACACATAGGACTTGAACAAATACTTTTTTTTTTTTTGAAAGAACTTGAACAAATACTTTTAGTGACTAGTACAAATATGACCAAAGCATCTATTGTAAACGATAATACATAGTACACCAGACATGCATAACATAAACACATAGACTTTTGGTGTCCGTTTATAACAAATGTGTAAATTTTTTTGAAAAAAAAAATAAAAATAAACTATATGCGTGTAGGAACTAAATTTGAAAAAGTATAGAATCCAACTACATAAGAAAATTATGGCTATGTTTGGCAAACCTAGCTGAAAAGGTAGCTGAAAGTTGAAAAGTAGCTGAAAACTGAAAAGCTATAAGCTCGAAGCTGAAATCGGAATAGCTGTTAAGCTAGTTGTTATGTTTAAAAGTGTTTGGTAAAATTAGTTTTTTGATAAGCTGATAAATGTAAAAAGACTAAAAAGGACATCTTCATACATTTAAATAGTTTAAATTTAAATAGGTTTGTTTATATATTTAAAAATAAAATAGTGAAATCAATATATTTTAATAAGATATAAGGTAAGAGCATATATTTGAAAACATATAAAGTAAAACAAAATGTTTATAATTCATAAAAAAATCAATGTTCAAACAAAAATGTCAAATTGAAATTACAACTAAACATATTGAAGAAAAAAAGTCAAAAAGGCTTAGTCAAAAAGGTTTTAATTGGAAAGGGTAAATGATGTCATTTATTTAAAATAATAAGGTTAAAGATGGAAAAAAAGTTAGGAAGCTACTAGCTTATTCTGAAACGCTACCTAGGATAGCGTTCAAAAATAAGCTCTTATTTTAAGCTACTAGCTTATTTTAGGAACATTACCAAACAGAGCTTATAGCTTATTAGTAGCTTAAAATAAGCTATAAGCTCCTAAATAAGCTCTGCCAAACAGACTCTATTACTCTTTTATTTCTTGTTCTATTTCAAATTTCTATAATGCTATCAAAGTATACTTCTTACGCGTAAGGTCATTATCCTCCATTAATGATAATGACTTTTCAAACTTTCACATCCAATGTATCAATAGAGTTAGTTCTATTATAAATGTCATGTGACCAAGTATAAGTTTATGAATTGACTAACTGATTAAAAGTATATGGCAAAAATTTGTTTGAAGCCATCTCACTGTGAGACAGGTCAGGTCGGGTCAAGATGCAAATGTAATACTTATATGCACAAATGTCATACTAATATGCTCAAATGTAATACTAACCAAGAATAAATTTTTTGTTACTTATAAGGGTAAATGTAATACTTTTAAGGAAAAATACAATATTTTTATATTTCGATTTAAAAGTATTACATTTTTCCTCAAAAGTATTATATTTTTCCTTATAAATAAGAGGCACTTGTCAACATTACTTATTATGAAAAATATAATACTTCTTCTCTTATAAATAACAAAAATTGTATTTCTGATTGTTATTATATTTGAGCATATAAGTATGACATTTGTATGTTGGTTTGACCCGATTCGATCGGTGTCACGAATAAGGATCTGTGAGGCGGTCTCACACAAATATGACAAAAAAAATAATCATGAAGAATGTATTAATTGAGCAACCAATTTTAAAGTTTCAATATTGTATTCGTTGTATTTAATATATACTAATTGTTTAGTGCTGTGGACATTACATTTAAAAAGAACCATAAAAATTGATCCATTGTTCTAAAAGAAATTAAAAGGCTACAAGGTACATATTTATTTGAGTTGATTATCATCCGTGAAATTAAATTTGCCTCTTCTTTTTTTTTTTCTACACGGCAAAATCATTCTTCTCCCAAAAAATTAAATTCTAAACTTAAATAATTCATATATTCTAACTCGATAGAGTATGTGGGAGAAAAAAGTTTCCTACATCGTACTTAGCTTTGGCCTAATCTTCATTATACCTTTGCCAAATGTTACCAAGCCTCGGCGCCCCACACGGCATAATCCTGTCCAAATGTTACCATGTTGAAATTGGGTGAAATAAGTTTTCCTACATCATACTTCGGCCCAATCTTAACTATAACTTTGTCATCAATCTTTGCAACATAAACATCTGTATCAGCAGCTAAAATGTCCACGCTGCTTGTTTCACTAATCCCATTGCTATTCCTAATTGAGATCAATTTTGAAATCTCGTCCTTTAATCCCCAATCAAAGAAATGATCATAGAACTGCCAAACAAAGAACAAGAATTAAGTTAGTAATCTCGTAATCTTTTAGAGATAAGATATAACATTTTTTTTTATCAAATATAAGAGTAAAAATTTACCACACACGGTACTCCAGGGTGGGTGAGGATGTAAGCATATCCCTGAATAACTTTATCCCCGGGAAAAGGCCATTTGTTATCTGTTGATATGGTGTCATGACTATCTATAAAAGTGACAGCATTTTCCGGCGATATTCCGATCAATCCCGGAGGCTTTCCGTTGGGATCCTTCAATCTCCAGAGCTCACCTAGCACAGCAAGTTGAAGAATTCCTTTGGTTGTAAAATCAAAGGCTGTAACAGCGCCACCGCTATTCTGCACCCACTGGGATAACTCATTCCTGCGATCATCCTGGTTATAAGCCGGTTTTCCATCTGAATCATAAGCCAAATAGCTCCAAAACTGGCCGACGGTGAACTCCGGCGAAGTATTCTCCATGTAAATCTTGGTAATGTTAGCTGCATATCCTCTGACGAAATTGAATCTCCAGCCGGCAAACCCAATCTCAGACTTGAGCCAATTCATCCACTCCGATAACTCCTTCTGTACCCTGGGGTTAAGATGATCAATATCCGGGGCGGGGCCGAAGTCCTCGCCGGTGTCGTCATTGCCAGTGCCGTCGGAGTATTCCGTGTCGTTTTTGCAGATTTGGCCCGGACCCCAGTCCAGGCGGTTATCCGGCGTGCCACCTTCGAAGATGCAGTAAATTCCCCTGCTGTCTTTGTTGTCAGCACATCTGTGGTTTATCACTATGTCGGCCACGGCCTTTATCCCTTTGTCGTGAAGCGCCGCCACCAATGCTTGCAATTGTTGCTTATTTCCATACTTGGATGCATCCAAGTCATACAGCCTTCCAGGCATATACCCTGACCTCAAAAATTGTCAAAATCAGGCCAAGTGAGCTCAAGAAACATGAAAAAATAAAATTGGTCACACTGCTGGTTTAGTAATCACAAAATTCTAAATTTAACTCTAGTGACAGTTGTCTTATTGACTTTTTCTTGACAGCATAAGCTGACTTACCCACTTATGGTCATTTGCAAACAAAGATCATAAGATGTCCAGTGCATACTTGGAATAGTACTTGCGGGTTTTCTTTGTCATAAAAAAAAAAAAAAAATAGAAAAAGACAGCACCTTCAGCATCTACAGAGTGGGAGGGTGGTGGCAACCAAACATGAGTTATCCCAGCATTAGCCAAATCCGGGATCAAATTGATAAGCGAATTGTACCATCCACCTTTCTGCTTGTTTGATTCCCAGTTGAATCCCTGAATCAAACAACATCATATCAAATCAATCAAAACCGTGCATACACATACAGGTAATATATTCCGGGATGATAATTGATACCTGGAATAACAGAGTAGAGCCAATTGCAGGAACAAAAGTGCAGGCAAGACAGAAGCAAGAAAGAAACTGAAAAAGATTCATTTTTTTGGATTATTGGTTTAAACCCAGGTGAGGAGAAGCAATGGTGAGATTAGGGGAGTTCTTTAGACTTTGGATTGACACATAGACTAGTTGTGCATCAGAAAAGGTTGGTTTCGTTTCACACCCTGCTGAGATGAGCCTTTTTGGGTTTAGACTTAGACTTGTGCGAGGAAATTTCGCTTTTATTAATTGTTGATTTCCAGCTTCGTGTTGGTTTCTCCCTACTGCAAAGTCTTTTCCACATCCACGTGAATTATATCAAACCTTTATCACCAACACTTAATTTACCAAACACATTTATAATGTATACTCAATACAAAAATAATGTATATTTAATATATTAAAAATGTATTTTTTGTTATGGTCTACACAGCACTATGTGAACCATGATCCACACAATAATTTGTCGTATCTTATATGTACTATCAAAAACATATATAAATTAAAAATACAAATAAATAATGGGCCCAAAATAACTCTCTATGGCCCTAACCAAGATCAATATATTTTGGGCCCGTTAGAAAATTTCAAATGACTACGCCTTAGTGTTGATTGAAATAATGGAGACACTGGAAGAGGGGGATGACTCCATGTTTGACTCATTCAACAGTGCTTAAAATAGTGGAGTGCATCCACGTTCACATTGTCTTGGTGTTCAATTTGTACAAGGAAATGACACAAAGTTCTTAGTGGTTGCGTGGAAAATGATTTCTCAACGATGGAGATGGAAACTCATACTGGCTTAGCACCTAGTCCTTGTTGCAAATGCGAACATGCGTATTGAGCTCAACTTGTTCCTTTCTAGATTCTCATAATGGGTCAATTCACTATTGCCACTGTTTTGACCGTGGGTCAATGATCATTTGGCATGCCAAGTTGGATAAGTCCATCTTTGAGCCATATGACATTTTTTTTTCAATACAGTATATCAAATATTAAAACTCCAATCTAAAGGAAGAAAATAAAAAAATAAAAAATAAAAAACAAAAACAAAATTTGTAATTCCTATTTTTTTGGAAATTATATATTACACTTCTCTTTTTCCACACGCTTGTTTGACAAGTAAGATTTGGGACAAAGTCAAGTACGCAACAAATATCAGCAAAATGAAAATTGGACCATGGGTTCTCAAAAAAACATCAGCAAAATGAAAATTATAATTAAAGCTGTAGCGCATTTGATTTTGGACCATGGGGTGAACAATAGTTATACCATGGACCTGAATTCAACTTGTAATGTGGGCTTGTATCCATTGATGTTCACAATTTGAATTGTGAAATTCAGTATGTAAATTATGTATTTTGGATACCCCAGTCCACAAAATAGTTTACCATGGGCAAAACATGCCGCTTGTAATCCTGACCGATAAAAGATTATGAGGAGTTAGACAACTTAGATTGCTTATCGTGCCTTAGACAAGAAATCAAACTTTGAATATTATAGTTACCAAACCAATTGTCAACAACGAACCATGCACTACACAAGGTCCCGGGGCAAGCGGTAGCCTATTTATTAGTATGCATGCTTGTATTGAAACGTACACTGGGTAGTTTAATTAGTTTCAACTAAACGTAACCCCCAAGACCTCTCTCTCATTGCATTCTTATTTTTTTAATCTCTTCCTCGACGATCCTGGGCTTGAGTGAGTCATGGATTCGCAGGAATGGATTATTTTCATACTCTTGAGTTTACATCTTTGTTCCGCCACCATAGCCGCCGACATAGATCCCAATTACGAATGGCACATGTGCGGAACCAGTGGGAACTACACTCAGAACAGCACATACGACAACAACCTCAACACACTTTTGTCCTCCCTCTCAAACAACGTAGACGATTATGGATTCTACAACGGTTCCGTTGGGCAAGGATCAGACAGGGCCAGCGCTATTGTGCTGTGCAGAGGGGATGTTGAACTCAGCGTATGTCGTAGCTGCGTTAGCGATAATGCTGTGAGGATTAAACAGTGGTGTCCTAATCAGAATGAGGCATTCCGGTGGTACAACATCTGCAGTATATACTACTCCGATGAATCCATCATAGGTTCTTTGCGAATCACTCCTGAAATCGAACAACATAGTATCACGCCTGTTAAGAATCCTGCTCTGTTTAATCAGGATTTGACAAGCCTGGTAGACCGCCTAAGAACACAAGCCGTTAATGGCGGGCCGTTCCTCAAGTACGCGGCTAATAGTACGGCGGGACCGGATTCGCAGACCATATATGCGTATGTGCAGTGCACCCCTGATTTGTCTGTTGGCGATTGCAATGATTGCCTAAACACTGCTTTCGCTAAATGGAAAGAGTCGAAGGGTAATGGGATGATAGGGGCAAGAGTACTGCGTCCCAGCTGCTTTTTTCGCTATGAGATTAGCAGTTTCTTCGGTGCCTCGCTCATTAATGGATCTAATTCAACACCTCAACCACTTCCACCACCACTGGCTTCGGCTTCACCTGCTTCTTCTCCTCCGCCACCACCGCAGTCAGGTAATTAACTTCATTTTTCAAAAAAGTTCTAAAATGACCAGTAGTGCCTGATGAAGTGCTAGACCACCTAACCTAAAGTTACTATTCCAACTAGAAGGACTGTAGGGTGGGGTTAGACTCCCACCAACAATATCTGGGAGTTAGGACTCTCCACTAGTCCATCTTGCATTGTGCACTTTGGTGTAAATCTATTAATTGCAGATACATAATCTGAATTGGTCATTTTGATATATAGTATAATTTGTCAGGTTTTAGGGGCTTAAGTTTTAGCTGAGAAACCTAATGTACTATTGAAAAAAAAAAATCTAACATGGTACATGCATGCATGGCAGTACTAAATTTCTTATCTGAAACTAATCCAAAGATTTTGTTTTTGTAGGGAAGGATGGTAATAAAGCCCCAACAGTAACCATTGCTGCTTCAATTGCGGCGGGACTTGTTCTTGGTGTCATCATCTGATTCAGTTAAGGCTCAAGAAGCACAAAAGATCTGAGAAGTTGCAGTTTAGAATAATTTGTGTTGAGCTGTTATGCTCTGTTGAGTGATTATCGAAGGAATACAGTTATGTTTGTTTGTTAGAATTATATATGAGGTTTTTGAGTGCATCTTCAGTGGAGATAGAATTTAATTGTGATCTTTTACTTGTAATCATGGACTTATGTTACTCAGTAATAAATTGAGCTTTTTGTATTGATATTTGTGTGCACTTATATGCTTACAAATATAAATGCCTCTGTAGTCTGTACTGCACTTGAATAAAAATAATGGATTGAAATTATTCATATCTCTTTATTTTTCTTTTTTACAATAATTTATACGGAGTATTAATTAGTGTGATCAATATGAAGTTGCTTACCTCATGCCATTAAAGAAAAACAAAAAACCACGTGGCTATACTTCCAAAAAAAATAAAGGCAACCAAAGTGATTCTAGTGGGCCTAATTTTTCTTTTTATTTTTTAAATTTGTTTTTTTGGGACTACAATCTAATTTATCAATAGTATCTTATCAAGATAACTCAATGGGGTAGTTCAAGCTCTCTTTGTGGAGAAAATTTTTGGGAGAACTTGGATTTGATTCCCACAAATGACGTAATGAATTGCAAATTAAATATGATGATTAATACTATGATCAACTTTTAAAAGTGAGAGAGTACATTATTGTAGAAATAAACAAAGTCTAATAAGAAAAGAAATGTGATCAACATACACTTGGTTAGAAGAGGCACACATGGGACATGAACAAATACTTTTAATCACTAGTACAAATATGTCCAAACACATCTATTGTAAATGACAATACACATTACAACAAACATGCATAACAGAATCATATAATTTTAAGACTTTACGCGTTTGTTTATAACAAATGCATAAATTTTTTTGAAAAAAAAAATTATATATGCGTCTAGGAACTAAATTTGAACAAAAGTATAGAACCCAACTATATAAGAGCAACCACATCAGTGGTTATTTCACAGTTTTTTAGAGGATGAAAGCCACGTGGAGGAGAGAGAAGATTGAGGTGCTCCTGCAAAAATGGGGTTATTTAAGTTTCCAAGAAAAAAGAAATTTAATGATTGGTCACACTGACTTTATTTATTAAAAAAATTATATTTATTTTATTTATTTTTTCCTTCCATCTCATTTTTTCTTTCATAATCACACTTACAAAAACTCCTCAAAAACCGCGAAATAACTCCACTACTAAGGATGCAAATAACTCCACTACTAAGAATGCTCTAAGAAAAAATATTACTCATTCTTTTCTTGAATACTTCTTACATATGACTAGAAACAAGACTTCCCTGTCAAAATAGACCTCAAGAATTACTACTCTAACTTCACTACTAAGGATGCCATTCTTTTCTTGAATACTTCTTAGAGATGACTAGAAACAAGACTTCCCTGTTAAAATAGACCTCAATAATTATTACTCTTTCTTTTCTTGTTCTACCTTGAATACTTCTTACACGTGGGATCACTATCCTCCATTAATGATGATGACTAGAAACAAGACTTCCCTGTCAAAATAAACCTGCACAAAGAATCAATATCGAGACTTGAACCCACCTCCTTCCTTATTGGAGTGCAACCGAGTGCCGTTATACCACAAGGTCTTGATAACTTTTTCTTTAATTAGTTAAATAAATAAACAATTGAAGACGTAGTTATATAATATAATTCAATTTAATTCTGTCATAAAAAGAAGTAATAAGATATGTACAATTATACCTAAGTTGAAAGTTTTATAATAAATAATTTTAAATGCATAAAATAATTTACACACATTAAATAAAATAGTTTCGTTTAATTAATTTGTACAAAATAATAAAACTTATCAATTTACAAAGAGTTAATTACCAAAATGGTCCCTCGACTATTGCAAAATTACCAATTTGGTCCTCAACAATTATTCGTGACCAATTAAGTCCCTCGACTTTGAAGAATTTAACCAATTTGGTCCTCCGTTTATTTTTCCGTTAAACTTCCGTTAAACCGGGACCAAATTGGTAATTTTGCTATAGTCAAGGGACCAAATTGGTAATTAATTTTCACTGAAATGGTCCCTTGACTATAGCAAAATTACCAATTTGGTCCCGGTTTAACGGAAGTTTAACGGAAAAATAAACGGAGGACCAAATTGGTTAAATTCTTCAAAGTCGAGGGACTCAATTGGTCACAAAAAATTGTTGAGGACCAAATTGATAATTTCGTAATAGTCGAGGGACCATTTTGGTAATTAACTCATTTACATATATACATTATACACCTACACACATACATGAACATGCAAAGTGTGCACGCAACAAATATTTTTCTTACACTAAAGAAAATTCAAAAGTTGCCTACTTAATTGGCAGATATAGGCTAAATAGTTAGGTAGGTCCAAGGAAGAAAGAAGTCTACACCTATGATATTCCAATCGACAAATATTACTAGGCCATTTATCTATGTTGGTTGGCACTCCACATCAAAGAATAATTTTCTTGATACCTGGAAACTTCACAACTTAGCTTGTTGGATGGTTGGGTCAATGTTCTCATTATTTACAAGAAAGTTCACAATCACTATTTGAAGTTTTTATACTTGCATAGATAGATTCATTTGTTTCATATTGGTGCGTAAACGTAATTTGTATTTTGTATGGTCTAAACATAGAATATAAACAAATTAATTTATACACAAGCGTATCATGTTAAACTTAACAGGTCGAGATTACATATACAAACATTATTAATTAGTTAACTTTTTAATATACTATAAATTTTATATTTAAAAAATTATATTATATTATATTATTATTTTAAAATCATTTCAATATACGGAGAAACTATAATTTTAATATTAGACGCTTGTTTTTATGAATTCATGCTCATGTTTGTATACGTAAATTTTAACATAAAATGAAAATTTTAATTTTTTTTCTTTTTAAAAATGGAAAGGCCGGTAACTAAACAAAAATTTTCAATATATCATTATCATTATTATCGATCCAAAAGAAAAAAGAATAAAAAGGTCTGAAATCAACATTAGTAAAGAAGAAAAAAATTTGTGGAATTTTGTGAGTTGTAGTGTTTGAATTGGCATTTACATCATTTTTCCACAAGCTCGTGGTGGAAAAACGACTAAAGACTTTGACGCACGGACGACCAAGTTCATGCATTTAATAACTGATTATGAAGTATATACACGTTAATTGCAGCACTAATAAAGAAAATAGTAATATACTAATATGAGACAAAACAAGACTTCCTTGTCAAATCTGAACAAAAAGCTCATTGGGTTTCCTAATTGAGTATTTTCCACCATGCTAGTCTTTTAGGTTCAAGAAAAAGTCATATGTTTTTTTTTTTTTACATGGGATGAAGGTTCATCAAACTTACTCCGTAATTTTCAAGCTTCATGGGAATATTTGAAGAAAAAGTCATTTAGGTTAGTTCAAGAAAAAGTCATATGTTTTTTTATGACAATTTAGATTTTTGAAGAGTACCTAAAATTTTGACAAAACCATTGACAAAAAGACCATAAGATTCATTTTGTTAACAACTCAAAGATTAAAAACATTGATATAACTTGGTAAGGGTAATGGGTTTTGAAAGTATTTTGCATGTTTGGTAGTATGGTGGAATGGAAATGATTATTAATAGTTGGGGAAGAAATAAGGAAGAGAAATGAAACCCGAGTATGTTTTTTTCAATTAATGGGGTACTTCAAACCCATAGTTATATTCTAAAAACTTGTCAACCAAACAATAACAATCCTTTTGATACACATACCTTCTATCAAAACCTGTAAACCAAGCACACCCTAACTTCTCCTTCTTTTATACTCCGTAATATAAAAATAAGATTTCAGCTAGTTCAAGATACAAGAAAAATATAATTCTAACATTTAGGAACCCCACCAACTTGGTCAGGCGGTTAGGTTTGTAATTACGAGCCGGTCATATATATGGTTTACCTCTTTATAAGAAAAAGGAAGAATCCTGACATTCATCATTATTCCATAATAAGCTCGTGGACAGGGTCAGTTGGCGACAGAGAGAAACTTGTACGTGTAATTTCATCTACCTTTATGATTCAGGTTGAATATGTCCTGTCCGTACGTAGCTTATTGAAACTTAGTACTATGTAGTTTGCATTCTTATTTTCACTAGTTTTTAATCCTTAGTTTGTCTGCAGGTCATGGATTTCCAGAAATGGATTGTTGTTTTCTTAATCTTGAGTTTACATGTTTGTGCCACCGCCGCTGAAGATATAGATATTAATTACGAATGGCATAGTTGTGGAACCAACGGGACTTACAGTCGGGACAGCGCATACCAGAAGAACCTGGACAACCTTTTACCATCCCTCTCAAACAACGTAAATGAATATGGATTCTACAACGGTTCTGTCGGGCAAGGATCAGACAGGGTTAGCGCTATCGTGCTGTGCAGAGGGGATGCCGATATTAATCTTTGTCGAGACTGTGTTAGTGATAATGCTCGGAGGATTCTAGAGTGGTGTCCAACTCAGAAGGAGGCATTCCGGTGGTACAACATCTGCAGCATATATTACTCCGATGAATCCATCCTAGGTTCCCTGAGAACCACTCCTGAAATTACTCAATTTAGTAGCATCAGTCTCAAGAATCCTGCCCAGTTTAATGGAAATTTGACGGTTATGGTAGACCGCCTGAGAACACAAGCCGCTGGCGGCGGTCCGTTCCTTAAGTATGCGGCTGATATTACGAGTGGACCGGACCAACAGACCATATTTTCATATGTGCAGTGCACCCCTGATTTATCTGTTCGCGATTGTACGGATTGTATAAACACTGCTATCGATCTGTGGAATAAATCGGAGGGGAATGGGAGGATAGGGGCAAGAGTGCTGCGTCCCAGCTGCTTTTTTCGCTATGAGATTAGCAGCTTCTTCGGTACCTCGCTGATAAATGAATCTGTTTCAACACCACCACCATCAGCACTACCATCAGGTGATTTTTATTTTTCTTTTTGGAAAAATTGTAATTTATGCCCTATCAATGTCATTCTTGAATTATTAGTGGTGAAAATGTTATCCCTCAATATTCAAAACAATACATATATTGCCCCTCTCAAATGTAAATGTTGCCCCTCAATTTTCAAAATAGTACATATATTGCCCCTCATGCAATATATGTACCATTTTGAAAATTGAGGGAGTTGCACCACTAATAATTCAAGAGTACATTGATAATTGACATATTATGGAGGTGCATAAATTACAATTTTCTCCTCTTTTTTTTTGTTACATTAAGTTTTTTAGTTTACATTAGATTAATCTTAAGTGCCCATTTAAAAAAAAAAATCTTAAGTGCCCAAAACCTGTCCAAGAGTTGACAAAAGAGGTAGTAAATCGTGAATCGTCCAAAAGCCTCTAATTAGCCCCTTTCATTAACTTTACACACAAAGGATCCATTATTTCCACATACACTTCTGCCAGTAGTTATGACATGGACCCAGGTCCACCTTTGCAAGGTCGAATCAAAATACACAATTTATATACTAAATGTTCACACTTTTTAAATTGTGAACATTTAGGGAATAAAATGGTGAACATTTAATATGTAAATTGTGAACATTCAGTATATAAAAATTGTAAACATTCCGTATGTAAATTGTAAACATTCAATATATAAATTGTGTATTTTTAGATCGGAGTCCGCCTTACAAAGTGAACCTAGGTCCACATAATAATTTGCCGAGAAGTTCAAAGTTTTGTATAGTAAATTCTTACATGCTTATATCATTGTGAGATTAAAGTTTTTTTGGACAGGGAAGGATGGTAATATAACAGTAAAGTCATCCTTGTTACCTGCACTTGGAATACTTCTAGCTTGTCAACACTACACTTATCTGCAAATAATCCGAAGATTTTATTTCTGCAGGGTCGTCAGATGGTAATAAAACAGTCATCATTATTGTAATTGTAGTTGCCATTGCTGCGGGTCTTATCGGGGTTGCTATTTGCATTTTTGTCATCTTAAGAAAAAGGCAGAAAAGGAAGGCCAATAGCCCTGTAAAGAGTAAGTTTCAATTAGATTTTAAATTGTAACATAATTGTTCATAAACTTAACTTTAATGTTTGAGTTGAATCTCAAACGATCATTCTTGGTTTCTATGTGAAGGTCTAGAAGAAACTAGCTCTACTGTTGAAATTAGTACTGTGGAGTCCCTCAAATATGATTTGGTTACCATACAAAATGCCACAGATAACTTCTCTGAAGCAAACAAGTTAGGAGAAGGAGGTTTTGGACCTGTATACAAGGTAAATTTAGCATTAACTTTACTAATTAATAGTTATAATGATATTTTATATTCTATAACTTGTTTTTTTAATAAAAATATTATTTCACAAATAATTAGGGTAAACTTGAAAACGGGTTAGAAGTTGCGGTGAAGAGGTTATCCGAAAATTCAATGCAAGGTAATCTAGAATTTAAAAATGAGGTGGCTTTAATGGCAAGGCTTCAACACAGGAATTTGGTAAGGTTGCTTGGTTACTGTCAGGAAGGAAGAGAAATGATCCTCGTCTATGAATTTGTTCCGAACGGTGGCCTTGACCACATTTTATTTGGTAATATAGTTCTCAAACCTGTGTTTCCCTTTTGTTTAGAAATTTTAATCCATATTTTATTAGTTAAATGTTGCCTTTTAGATCCAATAAAACGTGGATATTTGAATTGGGGGAAGCGTTACAAAATTATAGAAGGCATTAGCAGAGGGCTTGTTTATCTGCATGAAGACTCTCGTCTTCGTATTATTCATCGCGATCTCAAAGCAAGTAACATTCTACTAGATGAAGATTTGAATCCAAAAATTGCAGATTTTGGCATGGCTAGGTTGTTTACTTTAGATGAAACTCAAGGGTCTACAAGCAGAATCGTCGGAACATAGTAAGTACTCTACTAATCTAATTTTTAGCTAGAAGATGATGCACTACAAACTACAAAGTAATTGTATTAGTCAAATACTAGAGTAACACATTCAACTACTTTGCATTGCAGTGGATATATGGCACCAGAGTATGCATGGCAAGGCTTATTTTCTCTTAGATCAGACGTATATAGTTTTGGAGTGTTGGTCCTGGAAATTATAAGCGGACAAAAAAATATTGATTTTCAAAAAGGAGAATCTATGAAAGACCTTCTAAGCTATGTAAGTATGAATGTTAGTCCTGATGTGTATATGAGTAACAAATTATATTGACATAAATAACTTGTAAGTGTTGTTACAGGCTTGGACACATTGGAAAGGTGGGTCTGCTTCAAATGTTATGGATCCAATGCTGAGGGGTACATCAAGTCCAGGGCATGAGATAACAAAATGCATCCACATTGCCTTGTTGTGTGTTCAAGAAAATGTTGCAGATAGACCAACAATGACTGAAGTTCTTCAAATGTTAAGTAACTTAACTATGAGCCTTCCAGTACCCTTAGCCCCTGGATTTTTTATCCATAGCAGCGTTAGTTTAGAGGCGTCGAACCACTCTACCCAAAATGAGATGTCAATAAGTGAGCAATTTCCCAGATAGCATCCAAAGTGATACCAAATTGATCAATTCAAGCACATCCTGTGGTTGCTCATTGCTTTTGCTCTTAGTTCTGTATTGTTTTTGTAATTTTCATAATATTTGTCTGAGAGTTTGTTCTTCATACTATTCTCCATCTTGCTGCTAATATGTTATGGAGTTTTTATTTTTTGGAATGTTCATTGGCTGCTCTGTTTAATCTGCATATGGTTTTGGTGTTTAGTAGTTTGTAACATCTTGATTTTGTCCTGTTTTATACATTTGAGTCATTTTCTGGGTAAATCATGCTATTAAAGTGTACAAACAGTGCTAGTAATATTCTCAATTTAAATACTTTTCGTCATAAGTTCAATTCATAACTACAATTATTATAGTCACTGGTTATTTATTTAGCTCCATAGTACGTATGTATCAGCCTTGGAACTTGGAAATTATGAGTTTGTTTGTTTTTTTTTTTTTGAGTACTACTGACTCTGTTACAGTGTAGTATCTGTCCATAGCTACTTTCTCAATCTACTGAAGCACAATGAGTCAACAGTTGTCTTCACTGAGGCTCGAACCCACTCCCATCAGCCTTGGAACTTGGAAGTTATGAGTTTGTTGAAGAATTTATCTTTTCAAAAGGAAGAACGCATACATACATACAACGCATAATTAATACGGAGTATACAAAATGTATTCTGGAATCAACATTAATAATAATTAATATAAATCTACTAGTTCAACAAGAAGAACGTGTGTGGAATTTTCTGAGAATGTAGTAGTGTTTGAATTGGCATTTACATCCTTTTTCCACAAGCTCGTGGTGGAAAAAGGAATAAATTTCTGGGACAGACAGTTAGGCGACAAATAATTCCGTGTGGCTGCTAGATCAGTGTTCAGTGTTCAGTGATGTGATGTTCATCGGATTCTCGCAGACTTAGCTTCGACGCATTTGCATAATTGCATTTTTCCACAAGGACCACAACATGGATCGTGTTTGGACGCGGTCGGTTGGCGACCAACTTCGCGCCATCAAAACGTGTAGTAAAACAACTTGTCTTCTCAGTTCTGAGTCACAATGTACGCTAAGGGCCTCTAAACTAATCAGTAGATTGATTGTGCAACTTATAAAGACTCTAAAAGTGAAGTTTTATGAATTTAAAATTAGTCTCGTGAAATTAGAATCATTTAAATATTAAAATAAATTGTGGAATTTTGTTAGTGCAGTGTTTGATGCATTGACATCATTTTTCCACAAGCTAGCGGTGGGAAACGGAATAAAGATTCTGGGACACGATCTGTTGGTGACCAAGTTCATGCATTCAATAACTAATTTAAGTATTTCATACGTTAGTTGCAGCATTATATTAATTAACAATATGAGACAAAACATGATTTCCTTGTCAACTTTGAACAAAAAGCTCAATGGGTTAAGTTTCCTCTTTTCCACCATGCGAGTGTTGAAGAAAAATTCAAAGGGTTAAGTGGGCCAACCCAAACGAGTTTGTCATGCACTTAAACTGTTGACTTAATAATTATAATATTACAAATTGATTTTGTGGGAGTTGTCTATTGGTCTTTTTGGTATGAATCGGACAGCTATGGACAATTTAAGTTGGTTTACCCAATGCGCATCAATGGATAGTGGTTGAGGATTTCCCTCGTAAAAGTCATAAGTTTTTTTTTTTTTTTTAAAGTTTAATTTCCAAAGTTCATCATGAGTACATTTACCCTCAACAAAAGTTATTAATTACATATGTATATATATTATCACTATTATTGCTAAGGGTATTTTGGTCTTTATATTCATAATTCCTTACCATTCCAAATTCAACCAAACAATGGAATTCATACTTCCAGTAATTTCTTTTCCACCAACCAAACAGTGGAATCTGTTTTCCTGATAATTTGTTTTTCATGGAATTTGAATTCCATTTCGTTCAAATCTTTTCCAGCGAACCAAACGAGCTGTAAGAGTCCGTTTGAAAATTTAAAAAATAACTATTTGAAGTCTTATTATTATTTAACAAACAAGAAAATGAACCAAACATAAAATTGAAATTTCGTAACTTCCCATTAAAATATAATTTTCTAATCTTTAGCTAATCATCATAAAAATAAAAATATTTTTTAATAAATGAGTCATTCTCTTGTAAATCATTTTTCAAAAATTATTTTTCAAGTTTCAAAATAGATTCTAAATCTCTCATTCATGATTCACCCATTCTTCATATTGAGGTATAAATTATAAATATACAAAATTCATGACGAAATTCGGCCATCATATAAATTATACTCCGTAAAAGATTTGGTCTTTCTTGACGGCTGACGCAATGCGTGAAAACAAAAATTCAATACTAAAGAATAAAGGAAATTTTGACTGGTCCATCCATTGAACCAAAAATACCACTTCTTAACAACTAAGGAGCTAAAAATAGTAATAGCCATAATATATATTTAGGGACAAAAAATACTCCGTATATACTTTTCCCTTCATTTATAATATAAAAAAATACGATTCAGGCAAGGACAACTAGTTCAACATACAAGAAGAATTCTGACACTCCAAAAGCTCGTGGACGAAGTTCAGCTTTTAACCAGACGAACGTCTGTAAACGGTGCTCTGTTCCTTTGTGCGATTGTCCGTGGACACTATAGCTACAGGATTTTCTCTGACTGGTATATATCAATTTGCTTTCGCTTTTGTTAATTAATTATCTTTCCTGTTAAGACTATAATTATTCAAGTGCTCTCTGTTGCTTTATATTCTATTAATATAATTTTATTTTGGGTGACGGGAAACTAGCAGCTAAGCTAGTCACTATTCAAAGATGTGCGCCAGTGTGTAATATAAAATTTTTACCAGGTTGAATATGTCCTGTCCTTAGCTTATTTAATTAACTAGCATGCTTGTCTGCAGATCTGATCTTCTGGGGTGGGGTTGATCCAGTAAGTGCGTGGTGATGGATGATTTCCAGAAATGGATTATTGTTGTTTTCCTAATCTTCAGTTCGCATGTACTTTGTGCCATGGCTGCCGATGATTATGACAAGAATTTTGAATGGCATGAATGCGGAGAGAGTGGAACATACACTGGAGGCAGCACATACGGCAACAACCTTAAAACGCTAGTCTCATCCCTCTCAGACAAACTAAATGACTATGGATTCTATAATGATTCCATTGGGCAAGACTCAGACAGGGCTAGCGCTATTGCGCTGTGCAGAGGGGATGCCGACATTAATCTATGTCGTGGCTGTGTTAATGATACTGTTCGGAGGATTATAGGTTGGTGTCCTACTCAGAAGGAGGCTTTCGCATGGTACAATATCTGCAGTGTATATTACTCGGATAAATCTATCATAGGCGGTTCTTGGCAGACAACTCCTGTAAAAGAACAGAATAGTAACATTACTCATGAGAATGCTGTTGAGTTCAATGAAGATTTGACCGGGCTGGTAAATGGCCTAATAGGAAGAGCCGCAAATGGCGATCAATTCCTCAAATATGCAGCTGATAGTACGCCCGGACCAGATTCCCAGACCATATATGCGTATATGCAGTGCTCCCCTGATTTATCTGTTCAAGATTGCACTGATTGTCTAAACAATGCCACCACTGTATGGAATAACTCGGAGGGTAAAGGCAAGATAGGGGCAAGAGTATTGCGTCCCAATTGCTTTTTCCGCTATGAGAATAGCACTTTCTTCAGTAACACCCTGATAAATCAATCTGTTTCAACACCTCCACTAACACCGCCACCGCCACCACCGCCAGGTAAGCTTTTGTACAGGTCTTACACGCCCACAAAAGGCAAAAACCTCGCCTATCCCAGTAAGATAGTCGAGGGATAAATCACAGTAACTCAATAGTACTTTAGTTGAGAGGACCAGTGTCTGTGTGTCCACAAGGAACTCATCCTATTGTGCGTAGCTAATAGGACTCGGTCATCTGTCTTTATCCATAGTCTCCCACCTAGTAACTACATGCTTATATGATTGTGCAATTAAAATTTTGGGAATACAATTTTGTCTCTCCTTGACTTCATCTGGAAAACTCCTATAGCATGTCACCAGTACATTTCTTATCTGCAAATAATCCAAAGATTTTGTTTTTGCAGGGCCAGATGGTAATAATAAAACAGTCATAATTGTTGTTTGCATTGTTGCGGGTCTTATCGGGATTGCTATATGCATTTTTATCATCTATAGAAAATTGCAGAAAAGGAAGGCCAATAGCTATGTGATGAGTAAGTTCCAATTTGATTTTAAATTCTTACCCAATTGTTCATACGCTTGAGTCTTGACTTTAATTTAATGATTGAGTTGAATCTCAAAAGATTGTTCTTGGTTTCTATGTGAAGCTCTCGAAGAAACTAGCTCTACTGATGAAATTAGTGTTGTGGAGTCTTTGAAATATGATTTGATTACTCTACAAAATGCAACAAATAACTTCTCTGAAGGAAATAAGTTAGGAGAAGGAGGATTTGGACCAGTATATAAGGTAAAATTTAACAATTACCATTTATTAAAGTGTTATATAACTCAATATTTGTTTTTTTTTTAATATGAACTCCAAAATAATTCAGGGTCAACTTCAAAACGGATTAGAAGTTGCTGTGAAGAGGTTATCTGAAAATTCAAGGCAAGGTAATTTAGAATTTAAAAATGAGGTGGCTTTAATGGCTAGGCTTCAACACAGGAATTTGGTGAGGCTGCTTGGTTACTGCCAGGAAGGAAGAGAAATGATTCTTATTTATGAATTTGTTCCGAATGGCGGCCTAGACAACATTTTATTTGGTAATAGTTCTCAAATTAGTCTTTCGCTTTGAATTAGGAATTTGAATCCATATCTTATCAGTTAAATGTTGCATTTCAGATCCAGTAAAACGTGGATATTTGGATTGGGGGAAACGCTACAAGATCATAGAAAGCATTGCTAGAGGACTTGTCTATTTGCACGAAGACTCTCGTCTTCGCATTATTCATCGTGATCTCAAAGCTAGTAACATTCTACTAGATGTAGATTTGAATCCAAAGATTGCTGACTTTGGCACAGCTAGATTGTTTACTTTAGATGAAACTCAAGGCTCTACAAGCAGAATCGTTGGTACCTAGTAAGTACTCTATATATACTAATCTAAATTTCAGCCGGAAGATTATACATTACAAAGTAACTCGATTAATCAAATACTGGAGTAACACACTCAATCACTTCACATTGTAGTGGATATATGGCACCGGAGTATGTACGTCAAGGCTTATTTTCTGTTAGATCAGACGTATATAGTTTTGGAGTGTTAGTCTTGGAAATTATAAGCGGAGAGAAGAATAGCCGTTTTCAAAATGAAGAATCTATGAAAGACCTTCTGAGCTATGTAAGTATGACTATTAGTAGTGATGTGCATATGAGTAAGAAATTAATTATATTGACATAAATAAGTTGTGAATATAATGTTGTTACAGGCTTGGACTCATTGGAAAGGCGGATCTGCTTCAAATGTGATAGATCCAATGCTGAGAGGTACATCAAGTCCAGTGCATGAGATAACAAAATGCATCCACATTGCGTTGCTGTGCGTTCAAGAAAATGTTACAGACAGACCAACAATGGGTGAAGTTCTTCAAATGCTAAGTAACTTAACCATGAGCCTTCCAATACCTATAGCCCCAGGATTTTTTATCCATAGCAACATTAATTCAGATGCGTCGAACCAGTCTACCAGAAACGAGATGTCAATTACTGAGCAGTTTCCCAGGTAGCATCCAAAGTCATACCAAATTCATCAACAATTCAAGCACATCATGTGCTTGCTCATTGCGATTGCTTTTAGTTCTGTATTGTTTTTGTAATTGTGATAATATTTGTCTGAGAGTTTGTTCTTCATACTATTCTCCATCTTGCTGCTAATATGTTATGGATTTTTTAGTTTTTGGAACGTTCATTGGCTGCTGCGTTTAATCTGCTGCATATGGTTTTGGTGTTTAGTAGTTTGTAACAGGTTGATTGTGTCCTATTTAATTTTATACATTGCAGTCATTATGTCACATCAGTGTAAACACGTTTCTGTGAACCCACGTGATGAAAATAATCAATCATTGTTTATCACATCAGAAATAGAATTAAGGGAATAAAATTTGGGAGTATGCACAGTAAAACTCAATTCATAAAGGAAACACTCTAGTGCTGTTCTACTATTATTATTATTATTATTATTATTATTATTATTATTATTATTATTTTAATACATTAGGTATCATAACTTAGGTTGTTAATGGAATTCAAATTCCATGGAGTAGACTTTATTGTCACGTACGGACTGTTTTTGTAATCGTGTTACACCCAATGAATGAACGGACTAACTGGCTAGCTTTCCATCCATATGGGTAGGGGGGCGACAATAGCATTAAGGTGAGTTCTGCCTTAAACGCTAAGGCTTGGCCGAATCAGGCATGTCGACTTGGTTAAGTTTGGGGAGCTTGTCGCTAGTCTTGGACTTGACTATGAAGGGGACTGATGCGATTCGAAGGGCACAACTGGTCGGGAGGGAGCTTGTTGCTAGTTTTGGACTTGACTATGAAGGTGATTGGTGCGATTTGAATTGAAGGGCACAACTGGTCGGGAGTTATTGGCGTTCACCTTATGAGTTCATGGCAGGACGAAACCAATTTGGCATGTATGATTCGTAAGGCTGGTCCGCAAGTACGAGGGGTCTCGAGATGCCGCACCGGTCTTGTGTGCTATGCCGGACTCTAAGTCAATGATATTATGCTACAGAAACTACTATGTTTACACTCATTTCTATTGTCAAGTTTTACTCCTACACACAAAAAAATGTTGATATATACACTTATATTGAGACAACATAAAAGATTCGTTTATAGTGTCTGTCACATCAGAGAGTAAAATTTAGAGAATAAGATTTGAAAATATACGTAGTAGAATTCTTATGCTACCTGCGGGGCTGGCACTTTTATTATTCAAGGGCCTACGTTGCGCCCAAGGCGAGTAATATATAGTCAAAAGTAATATGAAAAGGAGTTAATCAATAATGAGGACCACTTGTTTTGACATTTTCTTCATTTTTGCTGGGTGCGGAAGAGCGACGGAGTTCTTATCTTGCCAGTCCTTTTTTTTTTTGAGTTTCAGGACACCGGTGCCACTTAACCACAAGGTTTTTGGCGCCCGTCCTCTATTAATACTACTCTACTACTCTGTGCCGGACAACACTATAGCTACACCATTTTCTTTTCCAACTGCTATTCATTTGTTTCACTTTTTCATTTAGGATATTGCAAATTAATAGTTAAGACTTCATAATTATATTTCTTTTTTGTAGTGTTATCCTAATCTTGAGTTAAGTCTTTTATGGATTCCATGAAACGGATTGGTTTCCAAATCTTAAGAAAAATGAAGCCCAAACGTTATACAAAAAATAGTTATCATATATTTTTAAAATATACACTAAACATTTTTGAAAAGAGTAACATAAAAAATTAGGCAGATATTAGCTAAATAGTTGGGTAGGTCCAAGAAAGTCTACACCTATGATATTCCAATCGACAAATATTAATTACTAGGTCATTTTTCTATGTTAGTTGGCATTTGATAGTTGACCCTCGTGTTATTATAATAATAATAATAATAATAATATACTACTAAGGGGTACCGTGTTATATGGGTAATGGGTTAGCCTCATGACTCAGGTAACTTGTGGGCCAATCCGTATAAACTGCCACCGCTACCTATATCTCCACCCGAGATTTATTTAAATATTTTTATATTTAAATGTCTTTAATTTGTAATTTTGTATTAGAATTTAAAAATATTGTTAATAGTAAAATGAATTCAATCTCTCCTCTAATCTTAACTTAGCAAGATCAATTAAATGCTAGAAGTATTTATTAAACTTGTTTGTATAACTATATATTTATTTAAATCATTCACAAACATTATATAATTATATAACACACACATAACATAGTCATAGTATGCTTATTAGTTTTCATAAGTATTAATTAATACGATTAATTGTAACTTTATATTAATATTAATATAATTGATGTAAATTTTATTTATTACATAAATTAAGTGAAACGTTACAAACTATTATACATTAATGTCTTGTGGTTCAGTGGCATCAAACCCTTCTCTTTATACGAGAAGTGGTAGGTTCGAGCCTCAGTGGAGTTAATATTGAAAAGTAGTTTTGAACAATATTGCATTGCAATAGAGTTAGTAGTATTCAAAAAAAAATATATTATAAGTAAAAATATAAATATTATATATAAATTATAATTATATATCAAACTAGCACATTTACATTAATAAATATAAATTTATACATCACTCAATTAATCTAAACCTCAAATTTTATTGGGAAAACCTAAACCTCCATTTCTAAATTCCAACTTTTAGTATTGGGTTATCGGGCTAGCTCATTAAATTTCGAGTTAACCCTATCTGGTCATCGGGTTTGTCGATTTGCTTATTGGGCCAATACTTTTTATCGAGCTAGTCCGTTTGAGCCATCAAACTATCAATTTCGATTTTATCGGGCCAGCCCATCGGATTCAGGTTAAGATTGACATCCCTAATATATATATACACACATACATACATACATATACACACACACACGATTTGTTATCCTAAAAAATTACATTCCCCCTCCCTTAACAATACTTTTGCCCGATAAAAAAAAATAGTAGTATAATAATTGTAAAGTAATTTATAATTGTATAATTATAAAAATATAGATAAAAAATTATTAATACCATAATGATATAAATCATTCTCAATGACGCAAAAACATAATTAAAATATTGAGTCTTGTTTTAAATAATAAAAAGATATTTATTAAACAAAATTTAAGAATTTGTTGAGAAGATGAGAAGAAGTATTATTGGTGGGCCCACATTCAGCGCAAAGCGCGTAAACATCTGTTCAATAGTAAATGAGTAAATAAAGAGCCAAAAACAAATATCTGTTGAATTTGGTGCGTAGGTACTTGGTAGTATTCCACATTTGTATTATTTTTCGAAAGGGTTATACTTGTGTGAGACCATCTTACGGATCCTTATTCGTGAGACGGGTTGAATCGAACTAACATGCAAATGCCATACTTATATATGTGAAAATGTCATAGTTATATGCTCAAATATAATACTAATTCGGAATACAATTTTTGTTACTTATAAGAGAAAAAATAATACATTTTTCATAATAAATAATGTTGACAAGTGCCCCTTACTTATAAAGAAAAATATAATACTTTTAAAGAAAATTGTAATACTTTTAAATTGAAATGTAAAAGTATTGTATTTTCCCTTAAAATGATTACATTTACCTTTATAAGTAACAAAAATTTTATTCCTAATTAGTATTACATTTGAGTATATAAGTATGACATTATTTGTGCGTATAAGTATTACATTTGAATCATGACCCGACTCGATCCGTCCCGTCTCACGGTGAGACGGTCTCACACAAGTTTTTGCCTTTTCCAAAAGCTCGTATGTGGAAAAGAGCCGACATGCTTTCTGGGACGTGGTCAACTAGCGACAAAGTTGGGTTAACTAGCAGACTGCTGTGAATGGAAAATTATTCTATGGATCTTAGTAAGTACCGAGTGATCACAATTTATATATTTAATGTTCCCACATAAAGATTTACAATTTACATATATAGTGAATGTTTATAATTTGAATTGTAAACATTTAGTAGATAAATTGTTACGAGTTCACCTTGTATAGTGAGTTCGAGTCCATGGTATAACTATTGATTGTGAATGGTGATCTGATTGTGGCCTTTTCTGTCGCAAAAACAGAATTGTTTCAATGGTATTAAGTTATTTTGCGTTTTCATATTTGGTGTTTCAAATTTACTTAGTTTTCCAGTTAAGACTTCGTCATGGGACCCGGGAGTCTCATTTTATTAGATAGATCTGTTGGATATTTATATAGTAAATGTGTGTTTAAGTATTTCAAACATATCATTAAACTTAAATAATATTTGAGGTGTTGTGGAGTTGTAAATATTATTTTAAGTTTAGATAAAGTTAATTGATAAATAAGGATTTTGTGCACTGAAATGTAACTAACGAAGAGTACTTTAACGAAGAGTACTTTACTCTTCGGCTAAATTACTTTTCGGAATGCACCCCTATATAAGTATATATACCTTGCTTTGCTTACCTATCATTTACATTATTCGCATTTTTAAAAAGTTTTTGATCCCAAAAAATGTAAAACACTGAAACCTAAAATATATAGAAAAAAAGAAAATCGTAACTAAAAGTCTTTATAAAATTAAAGGTTGTACATTTTTTCAAGATCTTATTACCAGCTTTCTCAATCAAAAAGCAGGGACCACGTTTCAAATCAAAGCGCTAATAACAACTTAGATTTCTCCATAGCATCAGTACTTCAACATCAATACTAATAGTATACAAATGAGACTTCTACCTAGGACCACAAGTGTCAAGTTCAACAAATTAAAAATATCTGTCTTATAATATTGATCTAGTAGATGAAAAGTCACACTCAAGACTTGTTTTCAAGAGCATTATTGTGTGGGGCTCGATGTCTACCACAAACATTGGGGGATTTTTGCTTCGGACGATGGCCTCCTTCTGCAGAAACCTTTTACCTCATTTTCACGCAATTTTTCGCGGAGGGAAGCTTCTGAGGCATATATATTCAGTTAGCTCCAAAGTTGGACGATCCGGCTTTGAGCTTTACCTGCAGTGGCAGCTCAAGGAATTTGATTTTCTGAACTGTAGATGGTGCTCTGCCTGTGCGCTTGTCCGTGCCGCGACAACACTGAAGCTACATGATTTTCTTTCCCTGGTATCAATTTCTTTTGGTTTTTCATTTTGGATGTTGCAAGTTAATTATTTTCTCTTTCTAGTTGCTTCATATTTATTATAATCTCATTTTACCTGTCCTATTTACTATTCAATTCATTGGTCAAACCAACTTTGGGTTCTTTGCTTATTTTCTTTAGTAATTATTTATTATTTTTAAATTTAATTTTTTGTGTTTAATAGTACTTTTAATGTAGTTTCTAAATATATAAATTTTATATATTAGTGCTAAACTTAATAATATGAAAAATTGGATTAAAAATTACTTCAGTCAAGCCTATTTAAACGAATCAGACAACCATTTTGGGACGGAAGTAGTATTATATTAGTAATTCCTTAGAGGTTTTAGCATTACTATTGGTTTCTTATAATTTTTTTTTTGAAAATGGTTTCTTATAATTATTTCTTCCTACATATATTTATATATTCTTCGGTGAATTTTTTCCTTACTTTTAAGGATTTCGTTAGTAATCAAGATGTTAGTAATAACTGAAATTTTTATTGAGATTTGAGAATTACTAGTTCAAGAAGAAAAATAAATATCTACTCTTATTAGCCGAAGCAGCCTAGGCCTTAACGGTTGTGGTTTCCCTAGTGTTATAATAATTTCAAGCTCTTTTTCACTAATTTTTTTTAGGGAAAATGGCACTTTTTCCCCCTATGTTATGTGCATATAGCACTTTTCCCCCCTGTGTTATTAAAGTGGCACTTTTTCCCCCTCAGTTATTTTAAAAGTGGTAGCTTTCCCCCCTGAAATGTTAAATTGACATTTTTGCCCTTAAAACTAACTATTTCATTTATTTTTATTCTCCAACCAATTATATTACTAATATGCATGGAAGATTACGGTTCGATACGAACCTAATCAAACACCGTAGCACTTGAACTTAAAAAGTATGGATGGTTACGGTTACAATTCAGAACCGAAAAAATATAATAAAATAATTGTTAAATTTATACTATTTTTAAATAAGAAATAAAATTATAAAAATAAATAAATAAGTTTTGATTGGCGGTTCAAAATCGAAATTGGAATCGAACCGTACTGATTTATCAAATAAGTGTTTGATCATTTTCACTATATATGAATGTGGTTCAGTTCCGGTTTACAGTTCAACAATTATTTAATTTTATTTTTTCGGTTCTGAATCGTAACCAGAACCGTCCATACTATTTCGGTATGATTGCTACAGTGTTTGGTTAGGTTTGAACCGAATCGTGATCATCCATACATATAAGTAATAATTTGTTGGAGAAAAAACTAATGAAATAATTATTTTAAGGGTAAAAATGTCTATTTAACATTTCAGGGGGAAAAAGTGCCACTTTAATAACACAGGGGGGAAAAGTGCTATATGCACATAACATAGGGGGAAAAAGTGTCATTTTCCCTTTTTTTTTAATAAAATTTTTTATTCTTCCTGTATATATGTTACTTGAAGGTCGAACTTGGAATTGGTTATCAAGCCAGCTAACTATCCCATCAACTCAATTGAGATTGTCTCGGATCCGTTTTATTCTTCTGTATATATGTGTTACCTGAAATAAGAACTTCAAGCTGGTTATCAAGTCAATTAAACTAGGATTGCCTGCCTTTGTTCGGCATCAATCCTGAGTAAGTCATGGATTTGCAAAAATGGATTGCTTTCCATATCTTATTGAGTTTGCAGCATCTAATTTCCATCACCATAGCGGATATAGATCCTAATACTGAACTCCATGAATGTGGAGCCAGAGGGAGGTACACTCAGAGCAGCACATACAGCAAGAACCTTAACATACTCTTGTCTTCTCTGTCAAAAAATGTAAATGAATATGGATTCTATAACGGTTCCGTTGGGAAAGACATTGAGAGGGCTAGCGCTATTGTACTATGCAGAGGGGATGCTGAACTGAATGAATGTCGTAGCTGTGTTAGTGATAATGCTGAGAAGATTTTACAGTCGTGTCCCTATCAGAAGGAGGCATTCCAATGGTACAACATCTGCAGTATATATTACTCCGATAAATCCATAATAGGTTCCTTGAACAGCGGTCCTATTATCGAACAATATAGTAGTAGCATCATTCTCCAACAATCTGATCAGTTCAGTCAAGATTTGACAACCCTGGTAGACTCCCTAACAACACAAGCCGCTGACGGCGGTCCATTCCTCAAGTATGCAGCTGATAATATGAGTGGACCAGACCAGCAGACCATATATGCATATGTGCAGTGCACCCCTGGTTTATCTGTTCAAGATTGCACTGATTGCTTAAACACTGCTTTCACTCTGTCGGAAGGTATTAACAACAGGACAGGGGCAAGTATACTGTGTCCCAGCTGCTTTTTTCGCTATGAGAATACCAGTTTCATTGGTGCAATGTCAGTTAAAGAACCTCCCTCGCCACCTATATCACTTCGAACAGTCATCATTATTATCGGAGTTTCAACTGCGGCGGCCACGGGTCTTATCATTATTACTATTTTCAGTTTCCATTTCCTAATGCAGAAAAGGAAGGCCAAAGCCAAAAGCGGCTACGCCGAGAGTAAGTTTCAATACACTTTAATTAGCCTAATTGTCAATACACTTGACTTTAATGTCTATTAAGACTCAGCTATCAATTAATATACATATGAGCAAGCTAAGAATTACCAACTAATGAGTTGAATCTCAAAACATCATATCATTGTTGGTTTCTAGGCGAAGCTGTGGAAGAATCTGGTCCGAGTGTTGAAATGAGTCCTGTTGAGTCTCATCTACAATATGAATTGATTGTCATCCAAAATGCAACAAATAATTTCTCTAAAGCGAACAAGGTAGGAGAAGGACGCTTTGGACCTGTATACAAGGTAACTCTAACATTAACATTATTACATACATTTACTAAGTAACAGTTACAATTTTATAAAATTTTATTTTTCTATAGCTCAATATTATATTATTCACATTAATTCTATAATAATTCAGGGTAAACTTGAAGACGGACAGTTAGTTGCTGTGAAGAGGCTGTCTGATAATTCAAGACAAGGTTATCTAGAATTTAAAAATGAGGTGGCTTTAATGACTAGGCTTCAACACAGGAATTTGGTGAGGCTGCTTGGTTATTGCCATGAAGAAACAAAAATTATTCTTGTCTATGAATTCGTTCCCAATGGCAATCTTGACAACATTTTGTTTAGTAGTAATCCTCAAGCACGTCTTTCACTTTGGTTTGAACATGGATCTTTGAATTGGGAGAAACGCTACAAAATCATACTAGGCATGGCAAGAGGGCTTGTTTATTTGCATGAAGATTCTCGTCTTCCCATTATCCATCGCAATCTCCATGCTAATAACATTTTGCTAGATGCATATTTGAACCCAAAAATTGCAGACTTTGGTATTGCCAGATTGTTTGCTTTACACAAAACCCATTGCTCCACAACTAGTATCATGGGAACCAAGTGAGTACTCCTTACTAAACTAATTTAATTTACAGGTGGAAGATGATATGTATCACAAAGTAATTAATTTGATAAGTCAACTTACTTGAGCAACACATTTAAAAACTTCTTATTGCAGTGGATATATGGCACCAGAGTATGCATTATATGGACAACTTTCTGTTAAATCAGATGTATATAGTTTTGGAGTGTTAGTTTTGGAAATCATAAGCAGACAAAAGATTGCCAGTTTTCAAAATGGGAAATCTATGAAAAACCTTCTAAGCTATGTAAGTAATTAAATATATGAATATATATGTGCATAAGATCGAGTAACAAATTTAATTGACATAAATAGCTTGCAAGCATTCTTACAGGCTTGGACACATTGGATAGGTGGGTCTGCTTTAAATGTGATAGATCCAATGTTGAGGGGTACATCAAGTCCGGTGCATGAGATAACAAAATGCATTCATATTGCCTTATTGTGTGTTCAAGAAAATGATGCAGATAGACCCAAAATGGTTGAAGCTCTTCAAATGCTTAGTAACTTATCTATGAGCCTTCCAGTACCCCAAGCCCCTGGAATTTTTTTTAATGGCAGCATTAGTTCGCAAGCTTCGAGCCAGTTTACAAAATATCAGATGCCAATTAGTGATCAATATTACAGGTAACATCTTGTGCTTACTCATTGTTATCGTTCTCACTTTTATATTGTTTTTGGGGTAAATGACATTTTTGGTCCTTGGACTATACTATACAAATTCAATGCCTCAATTATTGTTGTGTCTATATTTGGTTTCTTGTATATGGCTGAAGTGGCAATTTTCGTTCCTGCCATTACTTCTCTATTTAAAATGGATGGAAAGTCATCAAAACCCTAAAGAACCAAGGGTAAAAATGACACTTAATTCATAAGTTTAGGTCTTCTGATACTGATTTACTGGAATCTTTAGAAGTACTTAGTTATGACTCGACAAACCTTTTTGCAGCAATTCCAAGTTCTACCAGTAGACTTACGATTAGTACGACGATTTTTTTTTTTTTTTCTCCTGATAAGAACTGTTGGACACACTCTCTAAGGATACCTGACAATTAGATATATTTTGACAACAAACAAACATGTTTTTTGGACCTACACGAATTAGAAACATTTCTTTCACCTAAAATGAAATGGTTTTTGCCCACTAGTTAATACTGTGTTGTAAAAATTGAATAAATGACAACTTTTTGGGCACCTACCATTTTAGAAGGCGTCAAGAGGAAGATTTCAAACATTCAAAATTTTCATGATCTTCAACTCTATATAAAAGAGTTTCTCTTGAAGTGTGAAGAAGTTACAAAGTTAAGAGATTAAAAAAGCTAAGAATTCTTTTAAGAGCTAAGTCAGTGAGTACCCAACCATTCCTAACGCTCTAATGATTTTGTTCAATTTAGTCTTTCAGACTAACCTTCCTTGTCTCAAGGACTTTAGCAAACTTCTCTCAAGATGACTTGGTGGATAACCCTTAAAAAAGGCAGTTAGGTAGTGAAGAACGCACAACATTGTTTTGGAAGTCGTTCAAAGGATTGTCATTTGAAAGTGTAGCGCGAAAGACTATAGATTCACTCGTATTTAGTCAATACTAGTGACGCCTCTTGTGTTACGGAAAAATATACAGTAGGTTTAACTTGAACCGTACCACTATTAAAATTGTTGATACAATCTCCCTACCCTTATCTCTTTACACTTTTGTTGAGCTTAACGTTTACACACGTACACATTTTATTTACTACTATAAAACTCATTTAAGGCATGGGAATCTTTTTTTTTTTTTTTGAAAAAAAAAAAAAACGAAAACAGAATTTAAGGCATGGGAATCTTAAGACTTTTTTTTTTTTGAGAATTTAAACTTTTTTTTGTTGCGTAATTTCTCTAATTTTTTTTTTAATTTCTAAAAATCCTTTCTCGCTATCTAACTTTTTTTTTTTGCCTCGAAACCAATAGGTGATATTAGAGTAGTTGTTCACACTAAAACTACTGAACATATCTAAAATATTTTTCAAAACCCTTTTGTAGAAAAATGTTTATTAAAAATGCCACAACTCAATCCTTAAATTTTCTCAGGCAAAATTTCTCACAGACGCAATTATTAGGATCAAGCACTTACCACTATGCTAAAAGTTATAGCTAATATTGAAGGCACAACTTTATTTTATTATACTTGTGTAACGATGCAGACATTTCCAGAGAAAAACTTTAACCTTATTATTCGGACTCATCATTATATAATTGTTATTTTCATTTTTATCATCTTAAGAAAAATGCACAAGAGGAAGACTAAAAGCTATGTGGAGAATAGTGATGTGGAGTCTCTTAAATATGATTTCAGTACCATTCAGAATGCAACGGATAACTTCTCAGAGGCAAACAAAGTTGGAATAGGAATTTTGGGTCCCGTATACAAGGTAAATCTAGTATTAACTTTAAAATAATGTCACTAACATTTATGATTTGAACACAATTTATTTTTCTATTACTCAATAACTACTTTATTTTTTATATTTATTTGGAAATAATTCAGGGTAAATTTGAGAACGGCGAGGAAGTTACTGTAAAAAGGTTTCTTGATAATTCATGGCAAGGCATGCAAGAATTTAAAAATGAGGTGGCTTTATTGGCCAAACTTCAACATAATAATTTTGTGAGGCTGCTTGGTTTCTGTCAAGAAGGAAAGGAAATGCTTCTTGTATATGAATTTGTTTCTAATGGTGGTCTTGATCAATTTCTATTTGGTAAATATTTATTAAACTCGTCTATCAATTTTGATTAGGAGTTTGAAACTATATCTTTTCAAGTAATTAAATGTTGATATATATGCAGATCCTATAAAATGTGGATATTTGAATTGGGGCAGGCGTTACAAAATTATAACAAGCATTGCTAGAGGGCTTGTTTATTTGCATGAAGACTCTTGCCTTCGCATTATTCATCGAGATCTCAAAGCTAGTAACATTTTATTAGATGTAAATTTAAACCCAAAAATTTCAAACTTTAGCATGGCTTGGTTGTTTGATTTAGATGAAACCGACGGCTCTACCGACCGAATTGCTGGAACCTAGTAAGTACTCCTTACTGAACTAATTTAATTTAAAGGTAGAATATGAATTATGATGCATCCCAAAGTATTTTGATTAGTCAACTTATTGGAGTAACATGTTGAAGATAACCATTATCAAATGCTGTTATATTTGTTGAGATTTCGTACGTTGATTTCTAGATTATTTATAGCATTATAAATATCTAATCTTTTTATTGCATGTTTTTTTATTAATTAGATCAATATTTTAAGTTTTCAATTTGACTAGGTGTACATTAATTGTCTTTTTCTGCTATTATATTGTTCTCAACTTACTCCTGGCCTTTCAATGGGTGGCAACTTTACTTAACATTACAGTGGATATATGGCACCCGAATATGCATGGCATGGCCAATTTTCTGCTAAATCAGACGTATATAGTTTTGGGGTGTTAGTCCTGGAAATTATTAGTGGACAGAGACGCATCAATTTTCAAAATGGAGAATCAATAAAATACCTTCCAAGCTACGTAAGTATATATGAATATCTTACCAATTCAACCTGCATATGAGTAACAAATTTAATTGTCATAAATAGCATGTGATGAGTGTTGTTACAGGCTTGGACACATTGGAAAAATGGGTCTTCTTCGAATGTAATAGATCCAATGTTGAGAGGTATATCAAGTCCTGTGCCGGATATAATGAAATGCATCCACATCGCATTGTTGTGTGTTCAAGAAAAAGTTGAAGATAGACCAACAATGGATAGAGTTCTTCAAATGCTAAGTAACTTATCTCTAAACTGTCCAGTACCCTCCGCCCCTGGATTTTTTAATGATAGCAGCCTCAGGTCAAGATTCAATATAATCAATGAAATGTAAATTGGTGATGGTGAGTATATCCCAGATTCCCAGATATATAGTTTCCAAATTGATACCAATTGAACAACTGATCAAAATAATGCATGCGCATTCTTGGTAAATCAGATATATTTTTATTTTCGCAGCATTCGCCTTGGAATTCACAAGTATGCTTGAAGAGCACATTTTTCCGAAAGGAAGAATACGCATACATGTAATAGATCAGATTTCATGCTGAGGAGTAGACAAGTCCAGTGGAGGAAATAATAAAATACATAAACATGGTTTTGCAGTGTAAATAATGTTATAGGCAGATCAACAGTAGTGTCTGCAGTTCTCGTGCTTTGTAGTCCTCTCGGTCTTCTGCATGGTACCATCTAATATAGTATAGTAGTAGCAACAAATAATGTTTTATTTACCCATCATCATATATAGTAGTAGTAGCAACAAATGTAATACTTTATTCATGATTTAGTATTGAATTTATCATGGTTGCAGTAGGCGCTAGGCGCTAGTCGGGCGGTAGACTAGCGCCTAGCGCCAAAGCGGTCTAGGCGGCGCCTAGGCGGTACCTAGGCGGTTCTAGGCGGCGACCTATAAAAACAAAAAATTAATTCATGTGTGTGGGTGTATGTCATATATTATATTATATATTACATATATATATATATATATATATATATATATATATATATATATATATATATATATATATATATATATATATATCTTCCTTCTCTTACTTGTATAAATAAATAAATTTAAATACATATAAATATAATAATAAAATTAACAAGACTCGCTCGAGTTAACTCGCTAACTCTGTCGAGTTGGGCGAGTTAACTCGGCCAAATTCGGCCTAGGCGGCCGCCAACTCGGCCTAGTCGGCCGAGTTAGGCGCTAGGCGGACGCCTAGGGATCAATTCGCCACGGTCTAGGAGCGCCTAGCGCCTAGGCGGCCTAGGCCGGGATTTTTGCAACAGTGGAATTTATTAGTATAAGTATTACATTTCATTTTGACCCGATTGCTCTCACGGATAAAGATCCTGAGATGGTCTCACCCAAATTTATATATATATATATATGTTGGAAAAAATGGCAATAAATGGCATTTTAAGTGGCCATTTTGTGGTATAAATATATGTAGGGTCCACATCCGATTTGGGTCGGGTCAAAGTGGATTCGGATTCTTCGTT